>JBCAUI010009903.1:0-10028 GCA_038406195.1 Haplosyllis anthogorgicola | reverse complement strand
ATTTTCATTCAACTTGAAGCTTTATTTAAAGTTCAGGTTTGATTGAAATTTAACGAAATTTAAGGAGATAAGGGAGTTAAGGCCCCTTAACTCCCAAGCCAGGCCTTCATTGAAAGCTTCTTTGTGCCTCCAACTGTTACGCTTGATTGCCTTTCAATTCTCCTTAAAGTTTTAATTAAAGTTCAGGTCTAATTGAAATTTTATTGAGTGCTTTTGAGACTAGGGGTCGTCACTGAGCCCAGGCTGGGTTATACTAAGATCGTAACTGAGCTTGGGCCTGGTTGCACTGCGTGTAGCTGAGACAGTGCGTAGCTGAGACTGCTGCAACGTGTCTCAACACTTACTTCCACACATCTTGCAGCCAACTCGCTGCTGGTTGACCGTTCTTGCCCGGGGTCCATTTTACCCTGTTTTCCGTGGTTCTTGTTTGTGGTATGCACCTCGGCAGTAGATCCTGGACTATATCACACGATAATTCTCGGATCTGCGTGTAACCTTCAATGTCGAGGAAATATTTTGTTTAATTATTATTTAACTCGTAAGCAAACAAGTTTACTGGCAAATCCATTGGTTTCAATTTTGATAGTTTTGATTTTGACTGAGCCAATGTCACGATTTTCACCATCGTGCTTTCGTTAACTTTCATGCCACAACATCTGAATTATCTATCAATTCTTCAGTTTTGGAGAAATGTTGTAGTATGATGTTACAGAATGTTTAGTACCTTTTCCAGAGGCTGACAGTAGACCTTGGAGTAGTTCATCATCGATATCGGGATCCAGTAGGTCGTCTTCTAGTCCCGGAAGTAAACTTGCCGGATGTGAGGGAGTTCCCACAAAAATAAACCTTTGCGCTCTCCTGCAACAAAACATCAAGCATTAGGCCCACAGTTGCATCATTATCACTGATTCACTAACGGTAAAATCTATCCAATCAACATGAGAATGTTTGACCAAGGTGACCACGAAGAATTGATTCGTACGTTGTTGAACAATGTAGTTGAAGACTATCAAATTAAGGCCATGTTTTACGCAATAACAATTTGTTTTTAATAAGTGGCATTGCCACAGGGTGTGTTATTCAGACATTCTATCAACTATCCGAATACCACATAACAGATCATAAGCTACAGGCTAAACTGACCAAACCATTACTTTGTACTTTGATTTCACAAACCAGAATTCCGGTTAAAGACTATGAAGAACCCTCTCTTAGGAACTTACTTTGGGTTGGTAACAAAGTATTCGAATCCACCATTAGCAAGCGGCAGTATCTGTTGGCCCTCGAGGAGATCATATTTCTTCTGTTTGACTAAGTATTTAAGTAGCACCAATCGTTCCTGCCACTGAAGGCCCATGTTACGCTGCAAACAAAGACACATTGAAAATTAATTTAAATTTTCTGCAAATTTCTACCCTGGGAGTACCAGCTCTCATCACAAGATTTCGATAATCAACTAGTGTCTTGTTGTACTTGTATACTTGTTTAAATATACCATTTGACACACAACGCAACATTTAAGTGCATTTTAAGAATTCAAAAAACAATAAAATAGTTTCCAGTAAGACATAGATATATGGTTGCCGAGGAACTTACATGTTACACATGTCATGCCTACTTCCAGTCATTTTACTTTCCTTGCCCTTTCGCTATTCAGTTACTAGATAACGGTGTTTTATGGGTTCTAACAATATTATGAGTTGTAAATTTATTTTTGAAGAGTAAGAGTACCTGAATACTGCGGAATGTAGAGCTCACAAGCGCCGGTGTGATGTACTGTAGGCTCACGTGACTGCAGGATTTAATGGCTGACTGGACATGAGGTGGAACACATGCGACCTTGACTTGACCTTGAGATAGCACCTCCATGATAAGCTTTTGGGCATCATCACTTTCCTCATCTAACTGACTGAACACTGCTTCTTTGGGTGTGATCCACATACCACGCCGTGCTTCTGTGAACACCACTCTGTGTTTAAAGATTTCTGCATACAAAGGTGCAAGTATTACATCCCACTTTGATTCTACTCGCTTCATGCATGGAAAAGCTCGATAAATCGTCCGTATACTGATGTCCCTGAGTCTGCCCATGGCGTGCATGTCTATCGCATCCAAGAGCAACTTTGCATACGCACGTGGCAACCCTTCTGTCAATAAACACTGGTTCCATAGCAACCGTTTGTCCGTTAGTTCATCACCCCTCTGAGTGGCCGTTGGCCACTTTAAGTACTTCCTGTTGAGTTCCAGAGCAAAGAAGCCATTCACATGCACCGGAAGTCCTGTAGCTATGGGTCTGTCCAATGGCAGTGGCAGGAAGCAAAACACGTGACCATCCTCAGCGGTCAAGTCAAAAAATTCACTATCTGGGATCTCGTCACTTTGATTTAAGTGCAGTGGCATAGCCACGCCTACCCAAGGTGGAAAACTCAACTCAGCATCTTGATAAAGTTTTCTGAACGTTGCTGAGACCTGACCACCACAATAATGTGTCGTTACGAGCCATCTGAACGTCTGTATGTTTTCTGTTTTGTCGCTAACATTGTATTGCACAGTTTCTACTTCTATAGGATATGTGGTGGAGATTTCTCGATCCATGAATTGTGATGACCGGGCACGATCAAGAAATTCTGACCTGTAATAAAGCATAAACATAATCGATTAAAGGATTAGCAAGTTTGATATGCTGACTGTTGGGCAAGCGTTAAGTCAAATGATTTTCAAGCTGGACACTCAGTGAGCATGTCCAGTGTCAAGGCCAAAAATGTACAATTTTAAAATGGCATCACTTAACTGACTAAACAGTTAGAAAGTTATGGCATCCGACTGGTTGAAAGAAACGCTTTCTCAAGTGATTCCCCTTTTTGGAAAATCATGGAATGCAAAATTTGTCATGTCTTCAGTTTTACAGAATTTCAACAACAGAACATTGAGAGATTATTTTATTTTTCAAATCATGACCAATAAAATGTTTTACCTTTTCTGTTTGACTTGTGCTAAGCAGCTCTTAGAAATACTGACACGGAATAGCAGCTGAGGTTGTTCTGAGGAGGGGGTTCTCTCGTACAGCTCTATCGACTCCAGGCTCTACAGTAACAATTAACATAGATCTATATTCTATTGAATTACACAAAAACCGTATTCCCTCTAATTATGGCACCGGGTGCCAGGAACAATTTTTGAGGGGGTGCTTCAATTAAAAATCTAGAAATACCAAATTTGAGTGGCACCTACATCTGTTTTCACTTTGTTTTGTCAACTTGTATACCTTATCAATACTTAACACATCTTCCATTGCAGCGAAATTAATATTTTATGAATTTCACCAAAAGATTCACCTATTTTCATTTCAAAAATATTGTATTATTTTTTATTTCATTTGATTTGTTTCGGGTTTTTTTTAGCCAATAACACTTATGTTTTCGATTTCGAGATTTCAGCCATACCCTCTAAGGGTGAAAGACACGAGCGGTAGATTTTCTTAGACTTGTTTATTGAGTGCTGAAACATGTGTACATGCGCATGGTTGTGTGCACTGGCTGCTTACAGCAGGAGTTGACCTTTATACCAGTGTGGTTACCATGGCTACAGGTAAACAGAATGGACCGGCGCTTGGCCTTTAAGTTTAACAGGGGACTTTGCTTGGTTATTCGGCGGGTAAGAGGGCAGGTTGTTACACCCTACCTTTCTCGATCCTGTAAACTCAGAACTACACTTACTGTATTTTCTTAACTTACATTTGTTATTCGGAAAGATTGTGTTTCTTTACCTTGAGGAAAGTGAGCATGTGATGCGCATCTCTCATGAAGCAGTTGTACAATGTATGGGCTCTCTGTGGGTTGTAAATGGTGTCGGACAATGCTGAGGCTTCGTTACGTAGGGGAAACCTAAAGAAAACAAACTTTTAATATTGGGGCACTGTAACATTAGGAATGTACTCGTCATACAGTTAAGTTTATGTTGGGTTTTTCTGCGATGGATGTGAAAATATTTGTTCTGATTTCAAGGCTAAGCCATAAGCTAAGTTTGTCATACTCTAAAATTACCATAGCTGTTTCTCCGTTTCAGATCATTTAATGGCAACTTTTAAACATTCACATTCAAAAACATATTATCTGTATCACAAGTGATTTTTGAAGCCCATGGGCAGAGTCCAAAACGGAAGGTACCAGTGATCCGTTAAATGGACCTCACTTTTTTTTCAAACGTTCTTTAGAAACAGTTATTCTGCAAAGAAAGAAAAACGAATTTTATACCTGAACAATGTATGTTTAAACTGTCCCCTGCGTAACACATCTTTGGTGATTCCAAACAGTCCCATGTAGGGTTGGAACTGGTGTTCGAGCGTATCTAGAATCCCAGGATGTTTCTTCATGTTACATCCGTATGTGGACTGGGCGAAGAACTTTTGGTGTGGATCGATGATACCCAGTCTCTCTCCACTGAGGATGGACGGTAAATCTAAAGTGGTGTAATATTAGTTATAATATAAATTGACAAACTGATACTCTGTTGCTTATCTTAACCGTTAGCTGTTACAGGCGATTCGTAATGCATCGAATTGTCTACGAACATGCGTACAATGTTACAATTTTGTTCAGCCAGCTTTAAAATGAGTTGGCATAGAATTGCAAAATTTTACTGGAGTACTGCAGAAAGAATTTCATTAAGGAGTGTGAGGTTTGTTAAAGTTCTGAATTCAGGAAAACGTTCAATGTTCTGAATTGTTACAATGCACAGGCAACGTTTTAATATTACTTGTGAAATGGTCATCACAGAAAAAATCTCAATATTAGCGTCCATGCTTCAGCAATGGAACTGTGTGCACTTTCGGAAATGATGTGTGTTATTACCTGTGATATGGAATACAGATTTGAATCCCATTCCGAAATAACCGACTTTGAACCTGTCGGGTTGCTTGACGCTCTGTGAAAGCATCCGGATTCCCGTCCAGTCTGCATCGCTGAACTTGGCATCGTTAAATGCGTACAGTGCTGGTCCCTGTGAAGAAACAGAAGCTGGAAAAATTAAAAGTAAGTCTAATATGCCGACTGTGCACATCATTCAAATCAGTCTGGGGCGGATCCAGCTTTTTTCCGTACAAGGGGGCAACCGGCCTGCTGCCGGGTGGGGGGGAGGAGGGACACAAGCCTATCCCTCCAGGAACGAAGAAACGTTGAGGTTGAGTTACAATTGAGTTGCGTCCGACAATAATGCGCACAACAGCTTTGTCGGACACATAAATAGTGAAATATGTACTAGACTGGTTGACTTTCAGGTAACCAGTCTAATCTTTGTTTATATTCAATACTTCTTTGTATTAGTTTTCTCTAAAAACTACACCGTGTTAAGTGGTAAGAAATGACCCACATCTGCATAAATATCCCTAGATCATAGTGCAACAATAATTTGAATGTATTTCAAAAATAAACATTGAGTAAAGTTAAGATTTAAATCTGGCAAAATGTCAACAACTGAAAGTACAAGTGTACTATTAATTACGTGTTTTGCATATGACAAAGCAGTTGTATGCATTATTGTCATTCACAACTCAATTGTAACTCACCTGAACCTAAACGTTTGGTGAATCCTATCCCTCCCCCCACCCCACCCCTAAAAAACATTCGGCAAAAACGGCATGAAAATGAAAAAAATGGCCATAGGGGCACGCAACGTTTGCCCTTAGATCTGTCAATCAAATATTGCACCGAGTCTGACAATGAGTGTGCATGAGTGGAGCAAGGTATGCATATCTAAAAGAGCTTCAATCACCAGACTGTGGAGCACATTTCATTTTCTGATCTTCATTGCGTTTGTTAGATAAACGGAGTGGTATAAAGGAAGTACATCCCAAAGCCTAGGGGGAAGGGGTATTTTATTTGCAGATCATCTGTCATAGCAATTTAAATAGGAACCCTCCAATACAGTTGTATTTGGGAAAAAGTTATAGGCAATGCAAGAAGTGGATGCCTAGACCCATTTTACGTGGTTATGTTGAAGAATTCAATTTGTAATCATTTGACACAATGCTGACACTGAACACAAACTCGAACTGAGCTGTACAAGGATCTCTTTTGCCAGAAAATATGATAGGCTAAAACATTATTGTCTGTTCAAATTTGAAATTGAAAAATTGACAATGCATAAAAATTTATGTTTGTTGTTCAGTCTCAACACATTCACAGAAATCGGTAAGACTTCCGTATTACACATCATGGATTTTTTCATGTTACGACAAATTTTAAAACAGCACTATATAGATAAATTTATACTTATCCAGAACTTATCCAGAACAGGGGCGGATCCAGGATTTCCCGTTGGGGGGGGCGCCCGGCGGGCGCCAACCCTATTTTCGCCCAAAATTTATCAAAAAGTGCATGAAAATGAAGAAAATTTGGGCCGTTGGGGGGGGCGCACGCCGGCGGCGCCCCCCCCTAGATCCGCCAATGTAATGGACAATTTTTTAAAAACATTTTCAGGTCAACTCCAACCTGGTAATCCAGTCGTGTTTAGACTACGTTCGGCGCTGTTCGCCTTTCTTCATGTGTTTGATGGGGGAGCGGTACGGATCACACCGGATGACGGACGCCCCACCTCTTCCAGAACGCTACAGCGACCTTCCGCCGGATGCTGGTTGGTTAGACAGGAACTTCCTGGTGGCCGCTTCTGGTGGTTATGATTGGGTGCTCCAGGACTCGAATCAGCACTGCAGTGTAACCGAATTAGAAATCCTTCAGGTATTACCATAAAACCAAAGCGTGTTTGAAACCAAATATGCATCTATGTATCCCATTTACCGAATTCAAGCTGAAGAACATTTATAAATTTATGTCAAGGAGATTCCCCAAATCATTTGCCAATTATTGAAATTGAGCAGAACAGATAAATATTGAAAGAACTTCTGCCCATTCTCATGTAATGTAAATTATTTAAATCGAACTGAGTATCCGCAAATGTATCCACTGAAAATACTTTGACTTTTTGTGACAAATACTGACAGCTTTGCTTACAATTTACAGGCAGCATTTTGGGAGGAATCAGACACGGCTCTGTTTTACTTCCGAACCCCAGATCATGTCGATAACTTATTTACTGATCTACCAGAAAGTGACAGGAAGGAAAGACTCAGGATATATGAGGTAATTTGAAGTGGAAAAGTAATCCACTTATCCCCAGTACAAGAGTTTCTTGCATTAAAATGTGCACAGCGTTTAAAACAACAAGGTTTGTTTCCATTTAATTATTTTCTGTAGGCCGAAGATGAATTCAGTCAACAGAAACTGAAAAATTTGAAGGATAAAATCATCAACAAAGGTCTTCAAGTCAAGTACTTTAAGACTCCAGAAGATTTAGCCAAAATCGTACTGGAGGATTGGACCAAAATTATCAACAAGATCTATCCGCCTCTGGAGGATATGGTTAATGAACTCTGTAAGTTAATTAATACATTTTCTCATATCCGAGAGATACGTTATTCATTTAGCATTACCAGTCATATTGTTTATGTAACTAAAATTACAGGAATATGCGTGCATACAACACCTTATTTCGAACAATTTTGCAAATTTTGACATTTGATCCTTTACAATCATCTGCATACATTTAATTTGTTTTAGTAAGAAAATTATGCCTTCGAAATCTGACATTTTTGAAAATCGCATTTCAGATGCAGACAATTTCGCAGAATGGATGGCCCACGAAACGTACGCTGAAACTCGTCGAAGGGCATTTGTGAAATCTTCAAACATTGACCAGATCTTTCAGAAGCTAACAGACTTTGCTCGAACATCACTTGATCAACAAGATGAACCAGAATCTCAATTATCACGAAGAGAGATGTTTGCTCTGCATAAATACAATATCAAGTATGTTTGTTTTAACAATTTATTTGCAAAACAGATAGATCATAATGACTAACCTTAGTTTCTTGTATGAATGTAACATTTGGCATTTCTAACGTTTTTATTTTTATCCATGCTGAATTGCTTGGAACATACCTGTTTTACAATTGCAAGTTATCTTTATCTTTATATTTCAATACATTTAAATGTCGAATTGATTTCAATTCAATAATATGCTCATGTGCTTATTTCTGCATATACCAAATGTCAAATCGACAGCATGCAATCAAAAGACTGTCTGGTTATTTGTATATAACTTAATTAAGACATGTAATTTTAATTTATTTCAGGAAGCCAATTCAAGTAAAATACCAATCAGTATTAACGTTACTGGGTGACAGGGGCTGTGGCAAAACGGCTGTTGTTGCCAACTGGATCAAGCAGTTTTCCGAGGAGAACCCAAGTGTGACGGTTTTTTCACACTACGTCGGTTCTAGTTGTGTGAGCGTCGATATTGGGCATTTACTGCGGAGATGTGCCAAAGAAGTGCGGGGAGATTACCAGCCTCCCGGCAGCTGTAAGTAACACGTCTAGACGATATTGAATTGCTCATTGAGCTAATATTTCATGGATTCATAGGATTTCATGATCGGCGTTAAATTACAGAAGTCAAAATTTTTAAGTACATCAGACATGTAAATTAACCTAAATTAATTCTATTTGTCGCCTGTCATATTGGAAACAGTTTGTAAGTATAAATTGTTTATAACTGACGATGTAGTTTGATGCAACCTTTCTGTTGATTTTTATTTGTGTTTTAACGGTGTTCTGAACATTGTAACCGTTTCTCGTAGAACAAAATTTACGTTGTTACTTTGTTACCTTCCCTTGTTCGGTTACTTTCAGTCATTAGTTATTTCCTTGTTCATGTAACATAACGAATGTCCATGCATATGTAGTCCCATTTATGTAGTGTTTTGCACGACACACATCTTATTTTACCTCTTAGCATCTCATTTTCTTTAATTAAAAAACCACAACATGTTACATGTCTATAAATAATATACGAGGAGACAAAACAGCTTCGTTTACTTAAAATTTAATCGGCACGTTTAACTGGTTTTTTTCCTTAACGCTCCTTTCATTTGGTTTTGATATGATGACGTTTCAACCAATTAAGCAAGAGATCCTGGATGCACCCCTCACTTTGATTGAAATATTAAACAAAACAGAAAATTTTAAGCCCATTAACTCAAGTAACATTCGTTACAGGTGATGAGTCTGACTCTGGAACAACAGCCGAAGAAATGAGAGATTTCTATCACATAACAGAATCGTTTCAAGCAGCTATATCTATGGGTCCATGTGTCCTCGTCATTGACGGGATTGATGAGCTGACAGACAGTTGTGGACTCAGTGCACAACAAGTAAGGAAAATATTTGTGAAATGAATAGGAAATCTAATGACACATCATGTATATGTATGCCGCAACAACAGTTCCCGGAATATATATAGTGGTTGTAAATATTGTGTTATTTTACTGTAAATATGCTTAGCTAGAGGTACTCATGTTCTCAAATTAATATGTTGCTTTGCGTTTAACAACGAAGAGATAGCAGATCTACGTATAATGTAATGAATCAATTTTCTTGGATAAATACAGAAAGAAACAAACACCTGATGCTGTTTTCAAATAGACGGTCTAGAAATGTATATTAATAAGGCTTAATGGACTACTCAATGCATTAGCCCCTGAATTACTAATTGCATATGAATGATTAAAAATTAATCTTTATAAATTTATTTGGTGGCGTCAAAATCAATTCTTTTCTCTATAGGTAAAAGCCATGAACTGGTTACCACAGCCATTACCACCCCACTGCAAAGTGGTGGTTACTTCTATAAAGAGTGATACCACCTACAAGGTACTGTCACGACGTGCGGACAACCAAACTATCACAATACCACTTCTGGGAGATGTTGACACAAGAAGTAAAGTGATAGGAGAGCACTTGGCTATGCATTGTAAAGCACTTGATTCTAGTCAATTGGAAAGGATAGTGCACTGCAAACTATCCGAAAGGTAACACCATTTGTTAAGTTTGTCTTTACTTATGTCGACTAGCATCAATCGGTATGTGAGGCGGAGTGAATGCAAAGAGCAAGCGAAAGCTTAAAGCCATTTCTAT
>JBCAUI010009902.1:0-22277 GCA_038406195.1 Haplosyllis anthogorgicola | reverse complement strand
TGTGCTGCCTCTGGTGGAACTCTGCCTGCAGTCTACGCACTCTAGCGGATACTCTAATCGAAGTCTGTCCGTTGACAACAGCCATATTTTGTTCCTACACATTTCAAATTGTTGAGCCATAACCATCGTTTATTTCCTTTTAAGTTTTCACTCCCTTTAAATATTTAAAATGTGAAACGTTGATGATTTATCGACTTTGTCTTGGGTCAGTGTCCTGCCGTGTTGTCTATTAGTTGAGGCTAAACGCTGAGACATGTGCACCAAGGGAAATGCTGTGGTTGTTATGTTGTTTATGTGGTAAAAGGAAAGAAGGACAAGAGCTTGACATTTGATAAGGGAAAACTCAGTAATGGTTTTCAGGAAGGAAGAACCTGGAAGATAATTCTGCAGATAGTGTGTATATTCATATTCTCTGCTTGATGTCATGCCAGTTTTCCTTCTTAGCAAGATAGATTGATACTTCAAGGTCTTCTTGTATACTGCAAGAAGGCAGGACTAAAGTTGTAATCTTTTTTGTTGTTCCAGGTTAAGCATCATTATGAAGTATCAGTTGTTTTAAATATATTTTACACTTGAGCTTTAGTCTGTGAATAAAGAGGCCAGAAATTGCACCAGCCTCATTAATTAGTGATGCGAATATGATTGTTTGGCTAATGCACCACATTTAAAACCTTTTATAAACAATACAGGGACTAAATGTTGAAGTATGATCTTTTCCATCAAATAGCGAGCACAAGATAACATCACTAAAACAAAACTTGTTTTCTGACGCAGAATGTGTGTACAATTCTAGCGATTTTTCATGCAACAAGGGGTGACCTTCACCTTGACTCGATCATGGAGCGTGACTGGTGGTTAAAATAAGTAGAAGTAGAGCAGTTCTCACGATGGAGTGACCTACTTTTTTGACGTGAATATTCAGTGTACTTAATGCTGATAAAGTACAAAAGATCAAAAGTACAAGGATTAATTGAAAGTCAGAAATGTTTGTCTTTCCGATCAGCATGGCAATTTACTCGGATGTGCGATGTTTTTGGTCGATTCTCCTTTGTCCTTCTCCTTTGTTCCTAATTACACTTAATCGTACACTTATCACTGGAATGTGCTATATGTGTGAGGAAAATTGAAATTGGTTCGGTCTGAAATTTGATATTTTCCTTTTGTGTTGAAATGACCGATTCTTGAAAACCAACTCACATCCTTCAAGTGTCAAACGATGCAAATATTCGAAGGTCAAAATGTAGCGAACCAAACAAGTCAATAACAGGGTTCTGATGATAAGTGGTTCCGGTCGGATATTTTGGTAAAGAATACCAAAATTCAGATTTTTTTTGTATATAATTGTCACAATATCTAGCCCTCTTCCTTTCACTTTTTTCTGATTACAATTTCTACCCACAGTAAAATTCAGTTCTTCTTAATACTTTATGACCTACTTCAGATCATGTATAACAATCTCAACCCCAAATACTTTATTTTAACTTGGTCTTGGTGTCAATTGTTAAACAATCATGTTATTTAATAGTTTATTTTAAAAGCAATTGGGAAATGATTAAAATACAGAGAAAAATGTGATTTTTTAGCAAGTTACTCGACTTAGCAAGGATAGCAAATTTCCAGATGGACTGAAAAATATTTGAAACCATAAATGAAAATATCTTCAGAATATTTACCAATCCCACTGAATGATATTTTTAGAAATATGACAGTTGTGATGAAACATTTACAGAATGAAACATATTTTTAACCAAACCGTTTAACGTAAATATAACCCCCTGAAAATATTCCAGTGGGGATAGGTAATAAAAGGGGGGTCGTATATTTTGGTACACCTGGAAAATAAGGTCTCACCAAACTGAATAAAATACAATAGAAACAAGACGGAAAATAGGCTATGTCTTTCGTTGCTGCAGTGACAATATTGTAATCCATTTTAAATGCCAGGAAGAGGCTGGTCGTCTGACAAATGTTTTGTCATCAAGTGTGATCTTTTAGTCTGTCGTATGGAAAAGCGGCACCTTATCTTTGTCAGAGTTTTCCATATCAAAGTGGTTGACCTTTACATTTGGCATAATTTCCTTTTGCTGTGATTCCGCTGTTGAATAGATAGGGCAGTTATGGAAATAACTGATGTTGCTTGGTTATTGTGGTTTCTCGTTTTGTACGTTTGACTTTTTGCAGGATGCAATGTTATTGAAGACAAGAAAATTTTTCACTCTCACTTCTTTGTTGAAAGAAACATATCATGAAGATTAACGCGTAGAAATAAGCGAGGAGACGTGTGACCTGCTTTCATTACCTTGGTGAAGTTTACCAATGTGGAATTCGGTACCAACGTCAAGACACAGGTGGTTCTGAAGCTAACTTGTCTCCCTGAAGGTCCATTAATTTAGATTAACTTTCTAAATGATGCACATACAGGCTAGCTGTCGCACATCCTCGCCTACAATTTCCACAAATGGTTGTTAAGGCGGATAGGTTATGTTGTGGTATTTTCTAGTTGTTTATGTTATTTCCTAGGTTATTACTCTCGCTATTTAACACTTTTGTCTAGTGCCTCGCTGATGTTCTGTATAAAAACAATGACGTATGGTTTATGATATAAAGATTTATGTCGGTCCAAACTTTCAACATTCTTAGCACCTGTACGGTAACCCAGACAGGACCCGATAGGGAATCATCAGGTCCTGTCTAGACCACCTGGCATTTGCACCTAACAAAGTGAGAATGTGTGATGATGAAACAGATGAGTCATCATAAATGCTAAACCTTTATTAAATTTGTGTCTCTTGCTCTTACACACGCAGTATTTTTACACGTAGTATTTTTTAGGCAGCAAACTGATAAATCTGACCGGGTAGGCTTGTAAGACTTAAAAACATTCTTCATTCCGAGTGGGTTCCAACATTTTATGGCTATTTTTTAACACAGCGTTATAACACAATTATAAACACTTTGATGTGGAGAAAACTCCTCCAATGTTACTCGAGGCAAGTCTTTGAAGGCGAATAAAACACCTCAATCTGAAGTAGATGTGATCAAGGTTTGCAAATATCCTTAGAAGAGCTGCCATACACTATATCCTTTCGATGGGCCAAACATCAATAATGCAGAGTTTCCTTTCCTCCGGTGGTCATTTCACGGCTTCTCTTCTCGGAAAATAATCGCTATTTCGTCGTTCCGTCGACCTTTGGCTTATTTTGCAATTCTGCAGCAGCTATTTATTTGAGCTCTAACTACAGCACCCCAACACAAGTCGCACACAGCATATTCAACTTGTAAACAGTGTGTATCAGGGATAGAATACGTAGTAGCAATCCACTTAGGTCTTAGGTTAGCATAGCTTAAATCACTTTACTCTTTGGAAATGTACCAGCTTTACCATGCGTAGCGCCGCAATCGGGCACACACGGTTACTTAATTTCGGGTGTTCAACTCTCAACTTTTACATCCAGGATGAATTCTCTCAGTTAATCTTAGTTGATATCTCCTGCAGTGTTATGCTTGTGTTGTCAGTCAAGTCTCTGTCAATCAGTTAATTAAAAATATAAAACATGTATTTACCCAAAGGTGAATTTGGATTTTTTGCGAGTTCTGTAAAAAGTAGTGATCGTAACTGTAAGTTTTCACGGTTAAGTAGTTAGTTGCAACTTTCACAGTTAACTAACTAGTTACAACAGTTATTTCTACAGTATTAGATTTCAAACTTCAAACTGGATTACAAGCACTGTGTCAACATCACACCTTGCTAATTACACCACCAATTTAATTAGATGGTTACATAAGCTAACTGCATGCTAACTACCTTATCATTATTTGCACCTTTATTTACCTAACACTTGAAAGACAATGGATAAATTAAACACAGTGCATTTCAAAGACATGAACACTCCAAATAGGTGATAACATTACAACTAACTGGGTTTATTTAGTTATTAATTTTCATAACTAGTTAGTTAGAAAATTTAAAGATTAACTAGTTAACTAGTTAAACTAACTACAGTTATGATCACTATTAAGAAGACGCCCTGTGTGGAATAAGGCAAGGTTTGCTTCGAGCAGTCTCAAGGTGAGAGGAAGCCCAGGTTCCGAGTCAAGAGACTTGTGGACGTCAGTTAAGATTGATGGGTCTTACAAGTTTAACACTCCATCCAGCACAGTCAGAGCAATGCTTAAAATCGTCTTCTTACGTTTATACCCTGAAGAACACACCCCATTTCTTAAAATGGAATTGTCAACGTTTATCCTTGACCATAAACAGTATCGTGAAATGCGTTAATTAATAGCTATCTCAAAACTTGTTTTATCGAAACTCACGCACGAAAGGTTTATTTAGCATAGGAGGGGTGAATCCAGGATTTCTCATTGGAGCGAATTGACATTTCGGCCCAAAGGTTCAAATTTTTCTCCAAAATTCCATGAAAATGAGGGACAACGGGATCGTTTAAATGAGCTCAATACTGGGCCTGACGTGACAGCTTACCCGTTTTTCTGGTGTTTGTTACTATCTTAATTGTAAATTTTCAAGATGTTTATCGTAAATTACATATCATGACGAAACAACAGAAAGAAGAATGGAACGAAGAAATGTTACTTCTCCTCTGCATGACTGGTATTAACCCGTATCATGGAAAAATTAACGCAAATTTAAATTAGACTCTAGCAGAGATTCATCATTATCATTCAAGGGTTGCATCTTAATTCTTTTGAAGTCGTAAGAAACTTCATAGTATTATTTAGCAGTCAATTCATATTATGCATACAGTGTAGGCATATATCCGCCCGCTTTCACTTTCCCTTCCCTTTTTTGTACAACCTCTAGTCTGCCAACGTAATACTTTGGCGAGGTATCTAGTTCTAGGACGACAAAAATTAGATTTATATTCGTTTTATGCAACTTAAGCCGGAAAACCTCTTCACGCTAATATCCCACGGTAACTTCATTTAACCAGGAAAACAGCTTGCTATTTATGAAACTCTTTAGATCGAGAAAATGCAAAGTAAGGTAACTACAAAATTATAAAAAGGGACACTTTTATTACATTTTGGGACACAAGCCCAAATGAGTCAATCAATGCATAATTTGATAATAAAATTCCTAACTGTTGACTTGCGATTAATTCACATCATAAAATAACCCAGGTTTAAAAACAGAGACCAACTTTAGAGATTTTTATCATCAAAATTTGAAACATTTACAATAAATACGGTAATTAGCTCGTGTAAATATGTTCTCGTGACATAATAAACAAATTTGAATTAGTGATCTTTTAAGAGAATCTTTCCTGCTAGTGGGCATTGTAATTGAATGTTATCCGTCATGTTTATAGAGTTATGGTTGTCCTACCGAATATAAATAAGCGTATCATACATTTGCGGTTTAACAATAAACTCTCCATATCAATAGGCAAAAAGCGAGTCAAAGGAATATCTCGAACGTTGAGCCCCTCCATGCAACCATCACACAAAAGTTGCATCTCAATAAGTGAGCAATACTCTCCGAAAAACGTCGAGGGAAAAGAACCTCAGCAATATTAATGACTGGTAATATCTTGCAGGATTTGTGCAAATGACATATAGGAAATGCCAGGGGCTTGGCTGGCCAACAATCAATAACCCTGGACCAGACAGCCTTAGTCAGGCACCTGAAATGCCCGTTTTCGCTAGAAAAAAACGTGTACACAATACGTATTTCTGGGCCGTCACACGGCAGATGGCATTTCTCTGTACTCATCTGTTTCTTCTTTTGCGTTTGTGGAAAAAAAGAACTTCAAGTGACAAGAGTCAGTGTGATTATTAGATGCGAGTGTGATTTTTTTTTTGGTTGTTTGTTTGAAGCCTGTTGTTAATAGTCCAGATCGAGTATCAGTTTCCCAACAAGGTGACAATGATATGAATCAATTTTCGGCAATTTTGTTGTATCTCTACAATGTAATCTCTTTCAGTAACCTGAATGTGGATTCCATCTGAAATTCCTATCATTTTGGAAACGAAGAGAACAAAGAAGAGAACGACAGAATTTCACCCTGTGCAACAGATAGTGGCACTAAACATGTCATGTAGCTAACGAGTTTTTTGCGTTTTCCTCCTGTTAGAAATACACAATGTACTGAGCCAATATAGGTTTCGTGTCTATTTGACTTAACATTTGTGACAGATTGCAGTTAAATCGATAAAATGAAAAGACGGTTTTCCCGAGCTTAGCTGATTTTTTTCTTCTTAACCTTTCCGTGTTTAACACTGAAGGTTATGAAAACTTCTTCTGTTATTAGAATCATTTTATCTTTTATAATATTATTGTGAATTATTGTTCCGTTTTTGTTCATTTGTCAGCTTAATCTCTCCCTGACCTTTGGCTTTTGCTCTATTCAAATTAAAAAACATGTTAAATCTGCAAAAGAACTTACACAAGTATTCTGTCGAAATAAAAGGGATTGATCTTATGAATAATATTTTTCAAATTGCAAATCTGACCAAATAATTTAGTGTAAAAAAAATACAGATCAGCACTGCCCCATAAATATTTGTGCATCCTTAATTTAAAGATTTTTACAGTTCTGATTCATAATAGACTAAATATGATCCTGCCTGCTGGTACAAGTTTGAATATTTAATGACACATTTTGTATGTTATGTGAGTAGACTTCAGGGGCAGTTGTCCTTGTCTGTCGGGTTTAACTCACGTCAAAGAGATGTACATTCGACCATTTTATACAATATAATCAAGCATACGAAACTATGTCAAAGAAGACGTATCTTCCGAGGATGTAACCGAGGTACAAATGTACATTAGTATCTTACGGACGTCTGAACTATCACCCTTACTGAAATAACGTTTTCTCAATTGACATTTGACAACGTAAGCAAGCTTCTCTATTGAAACTTGTATGATGTAAAAAGCACTCTTTGGCCAAAAAATTACGAGTGGGAAAATCACTTACCCCGATGCTCCTAAAGAGAGATTTACATCTTTTGTTTTGCTTTTTGCTCAAGTTCTACAATGTGACCCAGTTTACCAATCCAAATTTAATTTTAAAAGAGTTGGCATTTTCATGAGCTGATTTTGTACATGTAGGGAACTGAGGTGGCTGATTACATTGTTCTTCATGTTGTACATATATGATTGGTTTACTTTACAACAATTTGGGCAGATTCCATAGCATTGTAAAACATTTTGGTCATGATCAAAAGCTAAAAATATGTTTAAGCAAATAACAATTCTGTAATATTCAATAGTAGATGGTGCCAGTAAAACCATAAATATATGCAAAATCCGCTCTATCCATGTGCTCATTAGAGGCATCCCGCCTGAGTATGGATACATTTGCTTGAGAAAAGAGCATGAACTGAAAGCATTTACGGATACCAGCAGGACAGAGAAACTGCCCTGTGTTGACCTTCCCCAAAAGGAAGTGCTGCATTGGACCGACGTTAGGGCCGGTGACATTGTAATGTATGCTTAAATAATAGTGACTGTTTTGTGATTGGGAGGCAGTTTTTATCAGGAAATCACAACTCCTACACACACAACATGAATCCAGTGATAGCACAGGTATCTAGCCTGATAAACCAACATCCAATCGGAAAACAGTTCCTCAAGTTCCTCACTTCCTGCTGCACCAGCTGTGCACCTCTAAATCAAATTCCCAAACACATTTATTTTAGTGTTGCTGGAATTGTCAAGCATGTAACTGGCCAATTGATAACCAATTCTGTGATCAGAAGGCAAATATTTCAGTTGAGCTCATGTCTGAATAGAGATATGAAGATTTGATTATGCACTTTCATAATGACATTCCTACCTCCGAAATAATCAGGTTACGAAAATCAGATAACAAGAAACTTCAATGCATCTGACGGTTGATTCATGAGGAATTTAGTGTTAATTGTCTTACAAGGTCAAAGTGTCAAGTTCCCAGGGTTCCAAATTAGAACGCCTTAAACCTTGAAATTTTGTGTACTTAAATCTCTACTGATCCTGAGTAATATTTCAAAAGAACATTTAGAAAAAACAAATAGATGTCCTAATTGAACTGTCTAAGACATGTTGTTTAAATTGACAATGCAGATTTATTTCCCTTTATAACACTCGACATGGTTATTTTCTGTTCCATTAGCTTAATTAACCTTTTACTGAAAAACGTTATTTCAATGTCGAGTTTCTATTTGCACAACTTCTAAGTGTGCGCTACAAATGTATATGGACGGATAATTCAGCTCGTATTTCTCGCAATGTGCTGAACGTCCCAGTTCAGGTCTGACAATAGTGCGATGCGAAAGTTATGTACATTGTTTTTTCTTGGCCCGGTATGTCTTGATAAAATGACAAGGACAATGACACTCTAGTACGAATCTGAATGTAGCTGAGTGTCCGCACTTTGGACGGTCATTAGAATCTGAGTCGGGCGAACTATCACGACTTAAAACACATCAGGTGTTCAAATATTATTGTCAATGTAAAGTGATCGTAAAGGGACATCTTCTTTGCCAATCAGTTACATGTTGTCCTGCTATCTCCATTTTTTATTTTCACCTCTGTATAGGAATTTTATAGGGAAATAGCTATCAGGAAATTTAAACGCAAAAAAGCTGTCCCATTGCAGGTCGTAATGGCCATTCAGCTAATGGGTATCTGCCTTTTCGCAAATTAGGCTGCACTAAATGAAGGTAGGATCAGCCAAGTAGGTCTGCCAGAAACATGACCAGCATTACAGTGCAATGGGGAAAGCATATTAAGAATAAGCTATTGGCCTCACAAATATAGATAATATTAAACCAACCCTATGTTTTCCGTACCTGCACATGACACTACTTTTAAATCTGCAGATCTATTGCAGATGTCATTGAAGCCATAATTATGCGGTGTTTCAGTAAAATCAGTAAAATGCTTTCATTGTACCTAAAATGTTAAGGTTCTTGGGTAAATTTGTATCCGTGATACACCTTACCACATTTTATGGAGCTTTGGGACTTGGTATCTGTATTCCATGAAATTAGGGTTTTTTCTGCAGAAAAGCTAAAGATAAGAAATGGAAATGAAATGTGGAGGCATGTCATGTTTTCTATTCGTTATGCCACATCACATCCTACGGATATAAGCGGTACTTTATTAAAAGGAGCATGCAATGAATTGTGCGCAATTAATTAGTTGAAATGTTTTGTTGCATAAATTTGTGAAACGCAACCGACGTTGGATGTACACACGGATAATCAAGTATTGCATGCGCATGAATTAATTCATCTGTGCTACATAGGGAATCACTAAGCAGAAAACATAAAACATACAAAATATTGAGATCAACGCACCTTTTGGAAATGTGACTTTAGGAACTGGAAATGCAAGGGAAGAAATTCCCCTTGTGTGGCAGTTATTAAATGCATTCACGATACTTACGTTTTCACTAAACTAGACAAAGTAATTATTCAAACTAATTTAATGTGCTTCTTATGCCTGAACACTGAATACTCCAAAATTCGAGCCAAATTATGAAAGTTTCTTCAGACCCACACATGTTAAATATAGAAGCCGGATAAGTAAGGTATGAAAGGACCACGAAGGAACTGACAAGACGTAAGGGTTTTTTTCATGTATTTCAATATATAACAAAAGAAAAATGACAACAACATATTCAGTACTTCAGCAGTATATCCATGAATTAGTTAAACACCCTCCTCACTGATATCAGCTGCAGGCCAATTATCACAGCAGCTGCATAAGCTGTAGTCTCACACAACAACTCATGCATTATTGAGAAGACAGTTGCAAGACAGCTCCTCCTTTATCAACCATAGCTTTAACAATGACCATCCATAAACTCTTCTTGAGCAAGATAGTTTAACAATGGTCAAATAGTAACAATGGTAAACATGCTAGACTTAACCAGTTACAAAAAGGTGGAAATCAGAATGAAGAGAGGGATTTCAAAATTATGCATTTTCCTTTCGCACTTTTATGATCATGGGTGTTAATTTGACATACCGCAATGTTATTTTTACCTTTTGTAACTCTTCATTTAAAATGAATACATCACATACAGTTTATTGTACTTGTTACTATTACCAGATTACAGTCAATTTGTAACTGAACTGATACAAGCACCACGAGTGATGTGACAAAACATTGGAACATTGGAACACAGACACCAAGGTCAACAACACACCTTGTTCTGATGACACATTTAACGACATCTAACCCAAATCAGCAGAGAAATACTACAATAAGATTTAACATGTCCTGAACAAAACACAATGGGAGCTTTTCTTATCGCTTGGTCAGGCTTTTTAATAAAACTGAACCAATCCTTCATGATCTTACTATATATTTCAATGCATTATTTATATCTCTAGAGACTATGTTTTCAACCCTTATGAAGTACTTACAGGAGCTTACATTATCTTAAAGTAGGCGCTTATAATGTTGTGCATGTGAAAACCGTAATACATTTCCGTAGCCTCAGTTTAAACTATCGGTTGTTTTCAGGGCAGCGATTACAGTTTTCTTATGTAGTAGTAAGCGTCACATGACAGACAACATAGCGACATGAGACTTGTACACCGATAGGTTATCCCTACTTTTTACATTCTCTTGATATATAATTTAACAAACAGATCGGCAGTCTTATTGTCGGATTATTTAAATTTCACGTTCACTTGCGATACCAATGTTCATTTCCACATTACTCATCAGTCTTTGATTATTTAATCAAAATAAACCGCATGTTGTAAGCTACAAACCAATGTAACAGTCGTAATTACTTTAAATCTGGAGACTTTCGTGACTAAGTCACCCGCACAAAATCAGGACTAATCAGAGGTACAAGTTACCCGAGAGATTTTCTGCTCTCTAAGTTTAACAGTTGGTTAATACTGTTGCGTTTATTTTCATTTCTCCAAGATTACAGATTCTTATCGATTGTAAAATTCGAGAAACAATTGTAGTTATGTTTTTGTTGGTTTTTTTTGTAATTTTGTTAAACCAGGGTCTACGGGGCAACTAATTATCCCTGTTTTTGGACTTCGTGTGACCTTCGGCATGGATTGTAAAGCCAGGGTTGATCTCTAGCATGCACTCTTTCTTTCAATTGTAGTTATGTTCACAGTTTTCATGTCAGTGCTAAAATTGTTGCGAATAATTCTCACTTTCAAGAAAAGAAAGGCATTATCACAGAAATTTCAATAACTATTACTGTGGTGTTATTTCATTGGCCATTACGGTATATACTTGATCGCAGATGCACCTTCTACGCTTTAGTTTAAAGAAAGTGTGCGATTTATGAGCATCAACCATGAGTCAGGAGAGCTGATTCCAGAACTTCTTCTACTCGGAGCAAAAACAGTAGAAAGACGGACCCTTGGGGAGGTGTCCACTACCTTATTACTTCCGGCTACTTCAGTAAGTACAAAGAGACAGACATAATCAATAAACTGTAAGCCATGTTCTACAGGACGGCAAACTATCCCATGGGAATCATGTGAAAAGCTTGTCCAATAGAAACAAGAGACCAAATGAAATGGATACAGTGCTTCCAAGTCTTAAAGTTCCACGTCAACTGATCTACATGAAAAAAGGATTTGTGGCTGAAGTCCTATGAGGTTGAAACATTCGTTGTCTGTGCTTATTTTCTCAATACAAGTCATCATTTTCTACACATGAAAATGTCAATACAAAAATTACCGTTCAAACCACTTTAATTTTGAAATAAAATAAATTGACGTTACGTTGTTGTTTGAGTGAACCACATTTCTATCATAAAATTTTGTTGTTCACAAAATCTCATACATTTCATAACATGTTAGTATTCAGATGGTATAATTCAGTTACATTTAATTGCGACACCACCGAGACCTACATACAAGGAAGCAATGAAGGGATCTAGCAACTTTCGGAGAATTCTATTGGTGTAGATTATTTCTTTAGAATGCAGTGTATTGTTATGTATTGTTAGTAAAAAGCGTCTTGTGTAAATACATAAAGAATTTATCACACTCATGAACAAAAGGTTCTTTTTTGGAAAATTACTATATTCCTCTAGTATATAAAGAAGTCTTAAAGCTTCTTTAATGTAAAAAGATGGAGCATTTACACACCTGTCAAATACTGCGAGGAAGCCTGTCGTATTATAGCAGCTATTAGCTTAATGTTACGATTGCATGTCAACAACAAGTTAAAGCTCTTTCCTTGTCTAAGCATTCCGTATACTTATCACACGACAATTTCTTTTATGTAGGAATAATGTCAGATCTATGGTCGAACCTGTAATTGACGAAATAGAAGAAAAATGTACACTTTAATTTACGTTGCATGTGCCCAACGTTTGTGTACGTTATTAGCTCATGTTTCCTGCGCTTCAGTGTGTATGCAGGGACCTCAAACATTTAACACTTTGTTAGTTGAACATTTATCAAATATGAAAAGTCCTTGTAACAAAAGTAAATGGTAAAATGACGAAAATTACATTTCTTCTCAAGGCAAAACTTACTGATAATTTATGACAATATGAGGTCTCTTTGCACTCTTCGGTGTGTGTCGTGTGACTGTGTGGAAAAAAGGGTCGTCTTGGCGTTTTTTATTGCTCACTCGTAGATGTTTCTTACCATCGCTTTCTGGCCTGAGTCTCACATTAGGCATTAGTGCGACATTTAACGCAATTGTTCTGTAAGCTAATTCAGCTTCGACGCCAAATTTGATTAGATTCTGTGAGATTTAACTTAATCTGGTGTAAGATCTGTTTACATTTGCGCTGGAAAATTGCAAGACTTGCTTCAGGCGACAATTGAATTGCAACTTGATGCAACATTTGTTCTTGTGAATTAATCTGCAGAAGTGAAGATTAAGAGCCATATATCTATTGTATTGTAAAAAATATATGGTGTCATATCTATTGGTGTAGGTTCTACAGTGAAACCGATCATTACCACCACCGAGTTTTGCGACCACCTGTCACTTGTGACAAGATATTTCAGAACCAAAATTATAAATGAACCTGTGTTATAAGATCACCTGTTATTTACGACAATGAAATTGGGTCCAAAGGGTAGTCATAACGACAGATTTCACTGTATGTATAAAAGATCTACGAGTGTACAAGGACGAATTGAATTAAGGTTACGGTTTTACCCCAGTTGTATTGTGGCGTGCGCTTCAGTGAGTGAATCAAGCTTTTTTGTCAGGAAATCGCAACTCCTACACATATACATGAATCCATTGACAGCACAGGTCTCCAGTCTGATAAACCAGTTTCCGACTGGAAAACTGTTTGCAAGCCCCTGACTTCCTCTTGCACCAGCTGTGCCAGCTCTAAATCAAATTTTCAAACAAATTTAGAGCATTTCGATAGAATGTTTAATGGCTCAACTAATAACTTGATTCTTGTCAAATGCAACGGAATGAAAATCTTACAGCAGTCTGTCCAGTGTCGATAAGTATCAGTATCAATTCATAAGTATCAATATTAATTCTGTTCATATCACGTCAACGTAATTTGGCCATGTAAGAATGACTGCAATGATATAATATACAGGAAGGATTCCAGGACTTTTAATTCAAAGTGCAAATGGGACCTTTAGAAGTTTTGATCATGCCATTTTTATACTGAAACGTCAACCTGTTCCAAAGGATATTTCTGAGAACTGATTGTACTGACTGACTGTGTAACCGCATGGCAATTACAACATTAACCTATATATTTATTCCTGACTCCTGACATGATGTGACAGATTTCCATTTGCATGCTCAGCTGCTACAACAGAAACAGAAAACGGCAAAAATTGCTGTCGGTTCGGATCTTAATGGCCATTGAGATATACATGTGTCAGCCTCGTTCACAAATTAAGCTGTGCAAAATAAAGATAGGTCTGTCTGTTATGAACGATATGACAGTGTACTGGATAAATTTAGTATTTATCTCGGCCATGTGAATACGTGAAAAAAGGATAGCTCATGTACAAATCAAAGAAAAATATATAAAGAAATTGAAACTTCTTTCATCAAAATACGTATTAAAACAAGCACTTGGAGATTTATAATTTACATTTCTCCAGAATTTTTTATCTCTGCATGCTATTCAGGATAGATCAAGAGGTGGCTCATCTTACTAATTTGTTCAGCGCGAAATACAAAGATTGATACATTTATTACGTGTATAAAATTCAAATACGTGTATAAAACTACAAAAGTACACAAACGAAAGTTTTGTTCTAATTGTAGTCATGTTGTACGTCTTGTAAAGTGTACACAAAATTGTCTCCTGTGATCGTGCCTTCCAAGAAATTTAAGCAACACGCTTGCAGTATTTCAGCAGTATATCCATGAATTAGTTAAACACCCTCCTCACTGATATCAGCTGCAGGCCAATTATCACAGCAGCTGCATAAGCTGTAGTCTCACACAACAACTCATGCATTATTGAGAAGACAGTTGCAAGACAGCTCCTACTTTATCAACCATAGCTTTAACAATGACCATCCATAAACTCTTCTTGAATAATGGAGTACAACTTGTCAATGTAAACAAAGCAGTGCTACGTCTTTGACTTTAAACTGGTCACATTTCGTACTCCAAAATAACATGTACTTCAGTGAAACTAAGGGCATCACTCCTGCTTACTACTATTCCAAGAAACTCTTAAACGTTTAATTACATGATAATAGCAAAAATCCTTATACTTCGTTGTAGCTTTCAGCTTTGTACTATATTGTATGTCTATTGCCCTGATTAAAAACATGTACATAATGCACTTGTAGTTGGATTCGAATCACCCCTTTAAATTTGGGGGCGCGTTTCCCAGTAAAATCAAGATTATGCGGTGCGTGCTTAGAAAGGAGCGCTCAATCAAAACGACACACTGTTCAACCCATGAAAGTCAGTACATAAAGGTCCTCATGGTTCACTGTGTGACGCAGCTCGTAAATTATACATAAGTTACCATGTTGTTCCCTTGTTGTTTCCTTGATACTTTCCATTGCAATGTTTTAGGGTTTAGTGGGGATTTAATTCACAGAAATAAAAGTGACACATGGAAATTGCCTTAGCAAACAGATCAGTGATTTCAGTCACCATCAACATCACCCATTTTGCCCTTTCACTCTGGACCCCCATTAGAAAACCTTTGCCTATTATTTAATATGCCAACTCAGCCAGCGAAGCTGATTACCATAATTGACAGACCCTTGGGGAGGTGTCTACTCCCCTATTACTTCCTGCTACTTCTACAAGTACAAAGACACAGACATAATCAGTATGGATGTCTACTACGCTCCGCAGGACAACTGAGTGTCCCATGTGAATCGTGCCAATGCCTGTTCAATATCAGCCGAAAAGGGCGATGCTTCCTTCAACAGTTTCAGAGCAAAATCCAACAGATGCATATTATTAAGAGGTAAATGAGACCGTTGCACTTCATATTTTCTGCAACTGACATTTGATTTAAGCTGCTTACACTCAGGTGTCATAGAAGAAGAAATATATGTTATTCTTTCTTACTTTTAGAAAATTATACCTGAATTGTCCACTTCTATGTTTAGTAATAAAGAATATTATATTCCAATTCATACAAATATATAGTCCTCGATTGCTTTGTCGCATCAAGCAGTTCTGGCAAATAAGGTCCTTCCGAGAGCCAGATATTCTCCAGCACTGGGGCAACAAATCTGGCAAACCTTAAAACAGATGACAAAGAATCCTTGGGCCATCAATGTGTCATAGAGCGGATAACACATTCAGATTGCAATAATCTTGGATTATAGTTTGGACCTCCCAAGGTGCGTGTTACATGAACAACTAGATACATGCTGTTCCCATGTCTGCCACCCACAAAGGCCCTCTCTCGAGATCTGACCTGTCTTCTAATTTCCCAATGGAAAAGAAGAGTAGCAATGTGAAATGTATTGGAAACCCGCATGAAACGACTAGGAAAGATACTTTAGGGAATGCTAACATACTATCAATCATTGTTCCAGATGAAGTCCCTGGACTGCTTGCTTGAATCCTTCAATTATCCTGCATTTCCTGAGCAAGGCTCAACAAGTTCACTTTGGTAACATTACCAATATTTCCATGTTTATTATTTGGCTTATTAAGGATTCAACAATTCTCAGAAGTGCAAATTACTCGTCATTATCTTTCACCACAGACAAATCTTTCGTTGCGTTTTCTCAGGATTCTGAAATATCACTTCTTCCGCGAAGTGACCCACACCATGTATTACATTAGAAACGCCGCTGCAGCAAATATTTAATAAATTATGTTTTGCTTTATTTATTCGTACAAGATGTTGAGATATAAACAGCAGCCACCTTACTGAGACATTCGTAGTCACATGGGAGAGCGATCGCTGAACGTCTGTGCATGTACACTGAAAATCAACACGATTTAAGATATGTTTGGTTAGCTTCTTAAAACAGTTGACTATTTTCCACCCGACCCCTGTGAATACTGTGGCAAAGCTCCCAAACCTGGGACCAGAGAAACCCACGACTATGTTTGATATCATAAAACATTATGTTCACCACCCAGAATGATTGGCTTAAGGGACAGGACTTGTCCTGCGATTTCCCAGTGGAAGAAGGGACAGTAGTGTCCCATGTACTGGGACGCATGATGAAAGAACAAGGAAAGGATACTCTCGGGAACTGTACCGTATCATCAATCACAGACCACGAAGATTCTCTAGCATTGCTCCCTATATCTCCAATGGCTTTAATTTCACCCAAACTACTTTAAAAATCCGAAACAATCTAACAATTACCTTTAAAAATAGTATCTCTCAGACTAAGCTATATTTGATTTCCTTTCTGAAATGTGAAAATTTGCGATTTTCTCCACATTTTCTGAAAAAATGCTGAGCGGATCCAACATACTCAATCGACATTAGACCATTATTTTCCTCGCAAAACGCTCAAGTTAGCAATTCCTCTGGTTACAGTGACTGACTTGGAATAACGGAGTAATCTGCTTGCAATTTTATCTCCTCCGGTCTTGTCACCCTTGGTCACAAACATTTTATGTTGTGAATTTATTAGGGGAGCCAATGACTTGGAATACTTGCGGCCAAAGATGGCGGCCATATTATATTGAACATGTATTTTACAGGAGTCAGTGGGACCAAGGCCCCTAAAGCTACTCCCCCCCCCCCCCCCGCAAATCTGCTACTGGTTGTGCTGATCTTGAAATTGCGGGAAGCGTGTGTGTGTGTTTAAACATTTACACAGCATAGAGGACACAAAGTACCATTCCTACCAAAAGCCTCTTACACGGGAGCGTAAACGTGCTATCGTTCAAAAAAATTTTGACTGTAGCAATTGTGATAAAGTAACTATTACAAAATTACCTGACATGTGGCTCGCGAGTTCAAGAGATGTCTTGTGTTAATACTTCACTTTCTGATTTGGTTCCCAAGTGAAGATCAGATTGAACAATTCCTGTCTCAGACACATTTACAGGAAAGTCACCAGGGATATATGTTATTCTGCCAGTGCTAGGGAGGCTGAAGGCAATCGAACATGCCATTTAGTCTCCCATATCCTGTGGGATATATGCTGCTGGCATAGAGAGAGCGAGAAAAAGCAAATAATGATTTAGGAATTTAGTTGTAAAGACAGTGCACCTATATTTCACTATCTCGTATTTATTAACTTCTTTAGGTGATTGAACTACAAAAAATACTCTCAGAATTGCCTTCGTTTAACGAAATTACTAGATGCTTAATTCCTTGTGTAAGAGAAAAAATGCATGGTATTTTAAAAAATCCTGTATTGTCAGAAATCATTGTCTATTTAACATGTTTCAGACATTCCAGTACTGACAGAAATATGATGCGTTAAATCTTTATTTTCTTCCATTGCACTGATATGAGATAACAAGCGGAAATGAAGACCCATTTCGGCAGTTTATGATATTTACATCATTGTAGTGTTTATCAAAGAATTACTGACTTCTTCCGTTTTCCCTCTTATCACAGCTTTAATATGCAGACAGCATGGGCTCATCAATCTAAATGAAAGCATATCAGAAATTATGTCAATTGCAATAATGTTGCAAATCTATTGTCAATGTGTACTGGGCTTTATTTCTGCTTTTTTATTGCTGCATTTCATGAAGCATGAGGCAATATGGTAATTCAGATGCTGTAATGAAACTGCTGTGGACTGTGTTATGAATAACACATGGTGGCTACACTTCTTTAAATAGACATTCTTTGATATTCGAGAAATAACAAGAATGGTACAAATTTTAAGAATGGCGCAAGAGAGCGTTTGTCTCCACTTTTTATCCCTTGGATAAAGATTTTTATATCCTTATGAATGACAGAAAGATCATTATATTTGCCTGAAATTAACACAACCAAAGTTCACAAATGTCATCCCTTCCTTCATGAAAAGAATTTTTGTTACCACTTTTGTAGTAATTTAACTTAGATCTGACTCCAAGATCTGACGAACGTGCCATTTTTTGTTGTCAAACACAACGCTGATTTCGTCGTGAAAGGCTCGTATGTTTCATCCGAAACCACAATCTGATCAAACATTCTTTCAGAAGAATATACTCCCCGCGCTGCTACAACAAACTCCCCATTTATACAACTAGTCATTAAATCAGCCTTACGTATGCACGATGACGCTGATGTACAGAGCTATTGAAGTACATCAGGTGTGAAAATGTTGACTGCCATGTCACTTAAAGTGGCACAATCAGAATTCGAGAAGAAGAAATTGTGTTAATGATACACCAACGCCTTCGTTATAGATCCTGACAGATCCATGTCAATGGTGTTTTAACTCAAAAATAGAGTTGAGTGGATTAAGATGACATGTTATGTGAAGAAAAAGTGCGTATTGCCTATGCGGGCATGTATTGACAAACAGACATATCCTGTCACTACTCATCTACTTAACTGATTATACCATCGCTGTTTGTCAAATATGCCAGCTATGCCTGGGAAACTGATCAGCCTAATATTGTTATCATGGAAATGGAAGTAGAGCAGACCTAAGAGAGACATTCGGGTCCCTCGCATTTCAGCATCTGAGGAATAAAGATGTTGCTTGTTCCTCACCATTTATCGTGTAAAAATATTCCGTACAATCCAAACAACATGTCAGTTCCAATCTGTAAGAAAATTTGGTGCACGAAGAAAGGCTTTCGGAATACAGAAATTGAAACTGTTAAATATATCTTCCGTACCTTCACCCCAACGTCAAGCTTAGACCCAAAAAGCTCATTCTTCCTAAAGAGAGATTATTATGGAGCAACACCATCTCATTCAGGTGTCAATTGTAAAAGATCAATTCAACATTTCGAGCTAGTAACCCCATGTGCGTTCATATTTACCATGTTCGTCAATCTGTACTTTAAATGTAGAGAGTGTACACTTTTTCAGCAAAAGCAATCGACCCACATGTAAATTATATACAATAGTAGACTCGAAAGTATCCCCTATTCAGTCCTCGGCTGACGCCTCGGACATGAATAGGGGACACTTTCTCTTCCACTGTTACACTCTTAGTGTACACTTTTTAACAAAAGAAATCGACCCAGATGTAAATTATTGTGAATGTAGTTATTTAAAGTACACATGTAATGTACATGTATATACCAGGACCTGATATCAACGGGGTATCGAAACATTCATCTGCTAAGACAACGAAGATTTTTTTTTAGATTAGATACCTTCGCAGGGATAATTTATGTGCAGAAGCTCAGTTGTTAAACTAATGCATAAGATGCAACGTCGGTGATTGTGTCAGTTATGAATATAGATTAACAGTGATTGAATTCATGTATTTACAAGAATTTTAACATGGTCATTTTATTTCAATGGAAAATTGTAAAACGACAAATGGCATTACCCGACATCTTTATTCCTCTCTCTTTTTTTATTCTTTCACATGATCATCGAGCCAGCACAGATGTACATAGACAGAAAATCGTGAGCAAGACAGATATTATCGCGACACAAAGGCACTGGTGTCCACATTGGTGTAATCTTGCAGAACGGTTTAGACCTCCCAGGTTTGAATGCAAAATTCTGATTGCTACCATTATTGTGTGGCCACTATATTTTCACATTTTTTTGAAGAAGGGCCTGCCACCCGCAAGATATCTCTTGTGGTTTCGCATTCTACTTATTCCCCTACGAATATAGTCGAATAGCAATGTATTGAAAAGGCCACAGCAAAAAAAGGAAAGTAAGATCCCATAAGCAGTTGTAAAATACCATTAATCATTGGTTAAGATAACTGGCCACATCCCTTACTGCATCTATCGCCTATCTCAAGAGGTTCCATGTTGTGTACAGTTACATCATCCTATCTCTTCATCGCATGAACCTCAATGCACTAAAACGCTTTTGTAAAAGCAACATCAATATTTTTTACTATCCATTAGAAATTTAAATTCATATTCTTCTTGTGCACACTATAAGGAATGTTTTCACATCTCTAACTTTTGACTTTTGGGGAATTTTTGGCATAAAAAAATATGGAACACATATAAAAAATTCCCTTATTTTGCTGATCTGAGATATTAAACTTTGCTGCAAACTAAATGTTTTGTTGCAAACTAAATGTTCTGACCGGGTCATCTCGAGAAATCATAGTCATTTCTGAATGCTGGCAATTCTCATATTTTCATAGGTTTGCGTGAAAAGCACAGTGTGAACTCGTGTCAAAATGGCCACAATTTCATGTTACCGGGTACCGCATATCCGAAACCAGTTTCTTTACATCGGGATGGACAAATATAAATTCCATGTGAGGTGCAAACACTTTAAGAGTTTGCCAACATGGATGAATCAGATCACCATAATGATTCTAATTGGGAAATATGGGTGGCATAAATGTAGGAAATACCCACTTCCCAAGTACTTTTGGATGTTCTAGGCGGGTCCGAAGACACAGACGCAATCAATATATATGTCTGCTAGGCTTCGAGTGCAGAAAAAAAACTGTCCCGTGTGAATCATATAAATTCCTGTTCAATATCAGTGAAAAGAAGAATATCATTAGCTTGGACTGTACCAGTCTCAGAGCAGTTGCTTCTTGCTGGTTTCTTAAAGAGGAGAGACATGTGACATGGCCCTGGGGACTGCGGCATTCACCACCAAGACACTTTCTCATTTTCCGAGAAACAGACAAATAAGTGCCTCTACCTGAAATGTTCGCAATGTGAAAATTGCCGGATCTGTTTGTCCGTTTAATATTCCCGCAACGAAAAGAAACATGCAAAATATGCATTTGGATATATTAAAACACAAGTTCAAGCATTGATATTAATTACAAAGCCACCATTACACTTGTAGGCATAGCCTGTATGTGGGACATACGACATCAACCTGTGAAAGCTCAAAACATGATAATTAGATCTATGATACATTTTGTAAAACACTTACCTCTCTGGGGTATATTGTTCCGTATGAGACTTAAATGTCCCAGAAATCAAGTTGCTGTTCCCTCAAATCCCTCAAAGCGTGATGGTCTTCACAATTAGGGCTGAAACATTTATAAAATTATTGAAATCAGATTCAATCTGTCTAAATGCTTTGTATCCCATGGACCTGCCACATGCATCAATTATGTATGGTGTTTTTATTGTTGCTTTAATTATTGTTTAATAGTTGCATAAACCAGAAATAATAAGCAACACCAAGAATTAAGCAATTAAAAGTTTGATTTCCACTTTTAAAGGCCTGCTTCAGATAAAGAACAAGTAGTTGTTTTGTTTCCATTGCATTTATTTTTCTATTTGATCCGACCTTTTCCCAATTTTCTTTCTCCATCCCTCCTTATTTTCTCTCTTTCCATGCTCAATTGGAGTAAGAAATGTCCCAATAACAATTTAAAGTTATTACATTTGAAAAAATTGAAAGTAACAATTGCATTGGTCACCAAGTACAATTTACATAAATTTAACTTCCAAGCCAGGAATTCATTTGAGAACTCGCCCACCTTTAGTGCTAGTTACCCCTCAAGAGAGACATTGTCTCAGGGAGATGAGATCAGATGTCAATGTACATTCCCATGTAGTGCTGTGCCATCCTGTCCTACCACGAAACTAAGGCAGGTTCTAATTTACACGTTGGTTTGGTGACTCTGCCAAATGTCTCTACCCTGTCCAGGAATCTAACCCGGGTCATCTACAAAGCAGCGCTACGTGCAAACCACGGGCATTTAATTTGTCTATTTCATACTTTCTATATTTGGCCATGATAATCTCTTGTAGAGAGGGTCGGAAATCAAAGTTATCATGATCATGTTCACTGGATGTTTGCATGGTATTATTT
>JBCAUI010009891.1:0-10028 GCA_038406195.1 Haplosyllis anthogorgicola | reverse complement strand
TGCAGTTTGGCAGCCATATTTATGTTTTTTCATGAGTCACTTATTTGGGATTTGATCTTAGACTCTGCATTTGTTTCAGTGTGATATCGAAACCTACATTGTCTTAGTTTTATGAAAATGCCAAATGATCTCAGGTCCATTTAGACCTATTTTTTAGCTAAAGATAATGAATTTTAGAAAAAAATTGAATAAGAGCTCAAATAACATAATTGTGACGATCTGCATGTCACCTCGTTGAACATCGTTCTGAAAAATTATTTCTTAATGTGTGAATTTTGATAAAAAATACACAGCAAAGTCTGTTTCACGACCGCTGCTCTTAATTTTTTTTCATGGAAACGTCATCCAATAAATGGAAAAGGGCAGGCGTAACGGATTACAGGCTTCAGTTTGACTGGTGCATGATTATATATACAGTAGAGAACGTCTAAATAAGGCATGGAGACGCATCTCCTAGTCAACTATGGAACCAGTGATCTCGAACTCTTAATTGCCTAATCTGGTGGCTTTTAGAGTAGGGTCGTTGTGTGTGTATGATGGCAGTTGCTGCAGAATGAACCAGTCCAGAAAATTTGAAATGATAAAGGAAGTCAGAAAAGTGATGAGAATGGGACCACTGATCACTCTAGCTTTTGACTTTGTCTGACCGTTCCCATGGGTTTTAAATCCAGGGTGGATCTCACGCCTTCACTGTTGCTTGCTTGTGTGCAGTGATGCCAAAGGTCACGTCTGGTGCGACACCTGCTTTTTCTACCAATCTGGCAACAAAAGCAACCAACCTCTTCCCAGACGAGGGCAGGCAGCAGTGGTGCTCGAACTCAGGCAGTTCGAACAATTCTGCTTATCAAGCCAATGTGCTCGGATGCAGTTGAGCCTCATGCCTGATAGAGGGCTGAGGCTCTCTGTTTTGGTGAGATGACTCAGTTGTTTTCTGATGGATTAGAGCCAAGCTGCACAGATTAGAGTTATGCTGGACAGACTAGAGTCAGGCCACAGAGTAGGGTCAAACCAAACAGAGTGGAGTTACGCAATTTAAGATAATTTTAGACACTTTCTGGAAAAAAACCCCAATTTTCAGTGTATTTTAGTGTTGGACTGAGAAAAATCTTGGTAAAATAATACGGCACGAGGCTCTGTGCACCGACAGGTCATCTCTCGTTGCAGTTGTTGTTTTGGACTGCAGTGGTTTAGCATTGAGGTCAGTCAATAGTTCGTTTATTCGCGTCACTAATCTCCGTGATCTCCGTTCCCTCGGAACAATAGCGATCAATGCGGACCCGCTGCTCCCAGTACATTGATTTGTAGATAAACACGTAGTTTTACGGTTCAATTGATCAGCGGTTTTATGGTCCTGTTTGTGATTATTTTTATGAAGAGGTAATGTATCACGAAGTGTAGAAATGAGAACATTGGGTTTGAAGGAAACTTGCACAAACGAACTTGAAAACTGTAGTCCGAAATTACGAAATGTTCAGATTGTTGACAAATTTGAAGGGTTAAGCGTGCACGTCCCAATTTCACATTTTAATAGAAAAGTCAACACCTTTACCAATCTGTATCTATCCATCAATATGTTTTAAGTCTAATTAATGTTCCAAAGAGAAAACGTTTTGAAATTATGAGAGTCATATGCAAGATGGGTAGTTGTAATGCTACACTGTAAGCTAGACATCAAACACACGGCTAACTTTGTCACGACTGGGTCAATCAGTTAATTTAGTATCTATCGGTTGATTACAGTCAAGGATACAAGTAGGTTAACATATTGACATATTAAACATATTGCTGGTTGATTGCAATTAAGCTAATTGAGTGAAGTAATTAGGTTATTTCTGCAGAGGATTCACACTATGTCCATGAGGAACCAAACGATATGATGTTTACTCTTGAATTTCGGTTAGCATTGTTCTATGTTTTTAAGTTTAATTAATTTTCTAAGCTCAGTGGAAAGAAGTAGTACTATTTATGATTGATAAAGTCTTTTTGATGTCGTAGTTCAAAGGCGAATGTTGGTTTTGTTCATTCACGGATGGTTCATTTCAACACGAAACGAATCATTCTCAGGAGAAGTACACAACAAATTCAGTCGGGTACCTCCATTGTACAAAAGAACCCACCTTGCGCAACACTGAACCTTTCTCTGACTAAAGTGTCGTAAAATGCAGGATGTCGCCCAACACTGGGTCAGATAAAGTAGTTCAATCAATTTTATATGCGATGAAAGAGTGTCGTTAAAGGCAGTATGTCGTTCAAGACAGGGAGGTTTTACTGTACCCAGAGTTGAGATCATATCTTCTTATGCCGCCCATAACAGGTAACATGTCAAAATTTAACATATTTGCTGAAACTCCCATGGCTGTTTCAATAGTTAAGTTTTTAAGTTAAAAGATTGTTTCATTTTTAACAGTTTATGGGATATAAAGATGTGATCCAAGATATAGAACTGATTGAAACATTGAAACATATTGTATGAATCATTAGATTACATCAGATACCGTATGCGGAATGTATCTACCTAATTGTCGATGTTAACGATTACATTATGCCCTGCAATTAAATATGTGATTACATGAATTTTAAAGGGAGGAGGGTTAAAATTTGATTGTGTTCGGTACCCGAGCATTCCTTGTATAGATTTACACACAGACCAAACATAGCACAGCTTCTTTATATGGAGAGGTAGACGGTATAAAAGCACGACAGCTTCTCAGTCCCGCAATCACTGGATCTAGGCGACCGTTCTGGATACTTGGTGAAGAAACGGTGGGGGGAATTTACTGACATTTAAGGGAATTACCATTACGTTGTGGCATAAATAGACGAATAATGTAAATAGGAATTAGGTTCACATAAATGCTTCGGAATGTGAGAATATTACGAGGATGGATTATACGGGATACTTTTTAGAGGATTATTAGTGAGATTAAGATTTAAGACGTCAGACATTTATAAGGTTTCTTAAAATCATTTGGATTGCATTGAACGGCCAGTGTTTTCAAAGTGCGGTCAGCGGAAAAATATACTTGGTCTCCTAAAAAGGTCTCCTAAAAGCCAAACCATTCGTAAATTTCAACAATTTTTTTCCCTATTGTCTTGCGACTGATCGTGTCCAGTGCAACAAAATTGTACCGGACACAACATGTTTCACCTCGATGTAAGTTTTTGGCTCATTTGGCATATATGCCAAAGAGCCTACAGAATCATGAATTGTCCATCGTTGTCGTCGGCATTGGCATCGGCATCTGTGCACACTCACCCTGAGCACACTATTAGTCATAGAGACCTCATATTATACACACATATGCACCGATGTCCCCCATGAATACCCAGCAAATATTATGTTGCTGTGACCATTATTCTCAAATTGGTAGCAATATTTGTATTTTTCTTTGATCCTAGCTCCAGGACATGCATTTGATGGAACAAACTTCATATTTTAAAGTCTTTTGCACCTATGTACCTGCTTTATTTCTTATAAAAAGTATGTTGATGCAACATATATTTCGAGTTTGGCAGCCATATTTGTATTTTTTATAGATCACACATGGAGATTTCGTCTGATACACATTATTTGTACCCATGACTTAAATTGTCATAGTATTTTGATAATGCCAAATGAGCTCAGGTCCATCTGGACCTATTTTTTTCCTGAGATACCAATTTCGAAATGCCTAGGTGCCCAGATTCTACGTCACCCTAAAAAATGACGTCAAAATTAAAAGTTTTTTTGTTTGTATTTTAGCATTTCAATGCGTAGCTTAAACTCACCAATTGACTGTTTGTAAGTACAAGCAGACGTAAAATTTTAATGAAAAGAAAATATTCAGGTATTTGTATTTGTGAGAAAATCAATGGAAATGGATCTCGTAGAACAGTGTCTGGTTTGAGAGGAAGTTAGACATGTTATTCTACCATAAAAGGATTATTGTTATAACTGTGTGATTTATACAGATAGGATTACATTAGGTCGGTAAGGATAGGAAAGGTGAGTCCTTCGTTTTTCGTGTTAATACCAATCCCATTATACATACGGTAATGATACGAAAACTGAGCCTTATTGTTCGATTGTTGTTCGATCATTGTATCATTTAACCTGCAATGTCATTAACCAGTAGGTTTTTTTTAAAATGTTTTGGATTATATTGCATGGTCAGGATTGCTTTAAAGTGCGGCGATCAGAAATAAAAATACAAAATTGATGTTGGACCCCAAAAACCGAAGTGCCCATAACTTTCAATGAAATTTAAAAATTTCCCCGATCGACAACATTGAAATATTGTCCGTCATTTTGGCGGATACAAAATTTGGTTAAGGTCGAGGCCAGTTCTTTGATGAATGAAGCTTTCTTGGTACACAAGGAAACTAGACTAGATATTAGCACCAACAGAATTTGGTATTCTGACATTTTTAAGTATGGCACCAGCTCTGAAATTAATTTTGGTGCCAAAATTTGAGGAATACGGTGTGTTTAGGTCAATTTGGTAATATTTAATAAGTTTTAATTGATGTATTTCTTATTTTGTCCCTTTAAAAAATCGTTCACGTATGCATGCGTTTTAATCGGTTAAATTAAACATACAGTATATTATATAGTACGCCTATTGGCCCCACATGTTGTATTATTTAAAGTTTTAATCAGGCAGAAAATAAATAGCACAACACACAGTTGTATATCAGATAGTATGACAATGGCACAGGTGTACGTGTATACGTGTATTGTGTCTATTATCGCTCATTAGGTCATTGTGTTGTTTTGTCTGTACGATCAGCTGCCAAAATATCAAACAGAGCGACCCACCGTGTCCTAAAAAACCGTCTCATTTTAAAAAGCAAGTGCCAGGTAGTAAAACTGCTGGATTATAATCTCTGTAAGGTTACATTTTAAAGGACGTGTACATTAATGGTGTTTGTTAATGCGCAAAAGGATGTTACGTTAATTAATTGTATACCAACTCGACATTAACAGATTCTACATCAATACCAATCGCGGACATATACTTTGGACGTATTTAAACTGCAACGTAACGTCGGTTACGTATTAATTGACGTCGCCAGATGCTGCGTCACGACTGAACGTCGTGTGACGTAACGTAACGTTTCAGTTAATGTGGTAGTTTTATGCTTTGGCGTCATAACGTTGGACGCAACTACACAACGTAATACGTAGCGTCAATTGTTTAGACTTTTTAAAGTGTACATTTTAAGGATAAATATCAAACTTTCTTGGACATTTGCGCAAATTTTTCAGGATTTATACTGAAAGGATTACAGTTTTATAAAATGACATTTTGAGGACGGTTTATTTTTTGTTACCTTGGAAAGTTTTGAGTGAAGGATATTCGCCAAGATATCAAACATTACAACAGAATATACAGAACTGAGCCAGACCTGCCAACAAATTCTTTACAAATAATAACAGATTTCAAGGTAAAGTTTAAGGTTTCCATGTGTAATTTAAGTCTTACTTTAAATTAAAAATGTCTTGATACGAAGGTGACTGTTGAATTTAATCATAGTAAACCATTCGACATTGAAAGTGTCATTTTATAAAAATGTCATCAATTTTACAACTTAACATGTTATAGTACACTAACTTGTGGTTATTTACATACAAGCATTTTTCATCCTTAGATGGTTTTAACTCGGATATTACCCCATGTTTGTATTGTAAGATAGTTATGCTTCACTTTCACAGTGAGTTACCCCGTCACTGACCCTTAAATAATGAATCAGATGAATATAATATAATGATGTGCTCTGTTGATAACCTTATAACCGATCGTAAACACGGAAATAACCGCATTCAGCTATTTACAGCCTTAATATCGTAACCTTCACAAGGTGTGAAATCTTTAAACCTATTTGAGGGGGAAGCAGAAATCATTGGCTACATTATGCAAAGCAAGAATCTTGGTGGCTACGAATATACGCTGTAATTCATGCGTTTATTGTTATTGTATTGAATAAATGACCTTCCTGAGCGTTTATTAAAACTTAGTTTGTTAAATCACACTTAAAATTGATAATACAGTAAATTCTGCATTGGGCGAACACTCGTCAAAATAAGTACGGTACTGAATGACAGTGGGTTCGCCCAACGGAGTACAAAATACTAAGTACAAATCAATTTGCTTATTGAAAATTAATACTTGGATGACAGTAGTTCGCCCAAAGGCTGGTACGCCCAATGCAGATTTTACTGTATTTTAATATTTTAACTTAATCAGAACTAAACAAAATCAAAGTTATCTCTTTAAATACCACCAGTTTGTGGCAAGGAGAGGAGTGCGCTTTTTCCACATTCTGTATTGGTTTTTGCTTAGCGAGATAGCAACAGAAAAGTCCAAGAGTTTAGGTTTTATGCAGTGAGACAATACTGGAAATATTATATTTCAAAGTGGACTAGTTTCAAACATAATTTTAGGAAATTTTAAAGATATATGTATTGAAAATTTCACACAAAAATGTATGCGAGATTTTGAACAATTTTTACCTCCAAATTAGGTATTTAATATTTAGGAAGTTTAGAAATAATACAAAAAAGTAACTTCAAAGCAGACGACCACCAGGTGAGAACAGGTAACATTTCACAGGTATCGGTCTTTAGACGTAAAAAGTTCGGTACGGATTGGTTGGATGCCAGAGACACGTTAATAGAACAATCACACAAAGGTGTGAAGCAATACGCGTGGGAGAATTATGGGCGATAATAGGGGAATGAGGAACAAACGATGAAAGAAAACAATACAGTAGACCCTCCTTTGGGCGACCATCCAATTTTGGAAAGAAAGAGGTCAATGGGTGGTCTTGCAAAGGAGGACTATTTTCTGTGTAATTTCATGGGTTACATTTAAAGTCTGATGGTCGTGCAAAGAGATGTTTGTCGTGCAAAGGAAGATCCGTCCAAAGGAAGTTCCACTGTTCACAGAAACCTCATGTACGGCCACCTTTGGGACCAATCATTAGGGTCGTAATCAACAGATGGTCCTAAAACACGGATTTATTTCAGTAGAATATATTGTTTTCGTTCGTTAACATTTGGTTACAAATGCAAAGTGGTCGTAAAAGACAGGTTTTACTGTGGTATCAATTTCTTTTCTATCACAAAATTAGCCTTAAGATGATAAGTGTTTATTTATTCGACATGTAATTATCTTGGGGCAGAAAAAAGACGAAACAAGAACAAACTATAAACCAAGAGAACCTGACACGTTGCCAGTGCTTCTTTACACATCACAAAGAATTGGGTTTTGGGTGAGGGGGGAAAGGGTCACTTTCAAGTTGCTTTGAGTTTAGAAAGAAAGATAAGAGAAAGGATAGAAAGTATCAACATTTGCCAAGTTCTTTTTTTGCTTTGATCTGACATGGACAGAGAGGTTATATCATGGTAAACTTACACAACTTCAAAATGTAACACAGCTAAGTAATGCCGTTTAAATTTGTGCAGCTTTTGCGCGACTGTGCTGGCTGTGTTGATTGCACCTGGTGGGCCACATTTCATTAGAAAATTTTGAATGGACAATATTTGTTATTGTATGAAAGCTACATATATATTCTTTGATATCTAATAGGTTCATTGCATGGGCTAACACGGTAACCTCTATTTTACGGCCACCTTACTTATTGATACATCATTGTTCGTACTTGGTGCTTTAATAAAGCACAAGTGCTTTAAAGTGAGTTATTTTGATAAGCCTGCTTTATTTGCTCCCCAAAGTGCTTTAAAGTGCTTTATTTGGCAAATCTGGTGCTTTATTTTTTAATTCATTGTGTTTATCAGCTTTGATAAGTCCAAATTTTTTTAGCCTCACTTCCCTCGGCATACAACACATAGTATAATTCAATTACAACAACACTTTGTTTTAAAGTGTCAATATTTTATATTGAATATCCATTACAGTCACATTTGCTGATTGGAAATTGGATATAAGTTTGCCTGCTGTGTGTTTAAAATAGAGAAGTCATGCAAAAATTTTAGAGAAAATTTTATTTTACTGTTCTATTATAAACAAATTAACTGTCATTTAAAAGAGGATGCCATTGTATCTCTTTTATTTTTTTAGAATTTTAAAGAATAAGTATCAGTAAATTATCAATGTATCCATGTGAAGTTTTGTATTCATAAGCATGATACTACCTAAGAATGGTATGGCATCCAAACAATAGGGATTCATGTGCTTGTAAATAGTTTGGGCAGACACTTTAAAGAAGTTTCAGTCAGTAGTAATCTTTATAAATAACCTTATGTCACATTTGCTCAGCATGCTGTATGGAGTATATTTAGCTAGAAATGGGCTCTTTCCATATAATTCATGATTTCTACATAGTAACTGAATGGATTGTGATAGAAGTCATAGTGATCCAATATTAGTTCTATGGCACACAGATATTCCATCAATTAATTTTGACTGACCATTAAAAACACTTTGGTTTATGTGTGGGACCAGGGTCCAGGGACCATGTGGCATGTATGACATGGCACCCTTGAATTATATTAGATATTTTCCAATTTTGAACATGTATGTATAAAATAACAGTGTCCATGTAAACCAGTGCCCTTCCAAAGGAAATTCCTTCATACATGAATGCTCCTCTGATCATTATTGAAGTAGGCAAAATGGGAAATAGTTCAGTTGTGCCAAATAAAAGTGCTTTATTTTTCTTGGAAAGTACTTTATTTTTGGAAAAAGTGCACTTTATTTTTTTGCTTTATTTTAAAAAATCGAGTACGAGGGCTGCACTCTTTCTGTCGTGAATTGGTGGTGGATCCAGTGCAAGGGAGGGAGCAAGTAGGGTCCAGCAGTAAGAAATTTTCTACAGTGCGACTTTTCAAACCAAGAGTAAATGCAGTTATTTGATCACATTTCGGTACCTTCATGTATTGGGATGAGAATGACCTGCTTTAGTGGTTAATTACATCAGCACTTGCTTTTTGGTTTGACAAATAGCGCTGATACAAAAATCTTGGATTTGACGCCCTTGGATCTACCACAATTAATTTGTATTTTTTTATCATTTCTGTTGATTGGTGACATCCATATATATGGCAAGTGTTATATGTTATATGTTTTGTATGTGTGTAATTATCGTATCATTGTTGTATAACACCTTGTTGTATGTTTAACTCCAGGAGGATGAGGAGGAAGAGCAGGTAAAACTATTTATAAACCGTACAGGATAGAGAGAACGCACATGTTTATTTACCCATTTAACAGAGTAAAATTTTTCCTGCACCAAAAAAAATTTAAAAAGGAAAAAAAAAAGAAAAGGGGGAAGCGAAAAAGAGAGAACAAACCATTTCCTGGTGTTTGTAATTTGACAACTAGTCTTGATAATTGATTACAAGTTTCAGGCTGGTACTCGCGGATGTTAGTGGGTTAACGACCTGGTATGGCAAACAATGCGAAGACTCTCGATATCCAAATTTCAACTCAATCCCCTGTATTTTAAGAAGATCCACGACCAGACCTGTTAACCGGTTTTTAAAGTGCGTTTTCTCGACAGGATACAGTAGTGTCTCAATACGACTAGAGGGATGCGAATTATAGAATTATTTTTAAGCATGTTCCCAATTATATTTAGGTGATAGGTACGGTAATTAGGTGCTGGAATCTATTACATTGAAGTTTGATTTATATTTTTCTTTTGTGTGAATAAGCAGACTAAGAATTTTGAAATGCTAAGCATGATCTGAAAGCTTGCATATGTGTGTGTTAGGAAAATAGCAAATCATTCAAGATTGGTCGAGTAACATCGGCCGTGCACTTCATACAGGCAGAAAAGAGTGAAGTAGTACTGATAGGGAATAGACATTATCTTTACCCGCGTATTGTTCATGTCGACTAGCATCAATCGGTTGTGAGGCGGAGTGAATGCACAGAGTAAGCGAAAGCTTTAAATTCATTCTACCATGTTTTATTCCGTCTGACAATTCTTTAACAACGTTCAAATAACATGGAATAACATTCTAGTAACAGCTGAGGCAGATATGACATGAATTACTCTGCCAAAAATAAAATAAAAGCAGA
>JBCAUI010009880.1:0-10029 GCA_038406195.1 Haplosyllis anthogorgicola | reverse complement strand
TTTTTTTTTTTGAAATCCCGATTTCAAAGTGCGGCGGGAAATGTAATCCAAACAATTAAATAAAAAAAGCCTTACCTGACGGCTTGATCCATAGCCTCAGTTGTTTGCGAGTGATAGACCGTCTATCGTAATCTGGATTTTACAAGAATAGCTTCTACGGAAGAGCTGGCTAAAATTTGAAGCTGGAGCACCATATTTAAAATGGATTTTAAAGTGAAAAACATCGCAACCGTCTGTGTTATTCTGTCCGGTAAGTTCATTGCTTGAAGGTGATCCTGTTATACGGTTAATCAATATAATCAATTTTTGAGATTGCACTTGATTGACAGATTCAGGGAAAAGTAATGCCAAAGGTGTGGAAACGTACTGACATTGTAGTTGTAATTTGTCATCAACACAGCCATGTTATGTTGCAAAACAAATCTGATGGACTCAGTCTAAATTTGGAATCATGCAACAAAACATCAAACATTCTTGCAATGTGAGCCTGTAAGGTCTGCAAATGCTCACAATTCATCAGTTGTTTGCGCCGAGAGAGTCTTTAATCTTCAGTCTAAAACGAAAGTTATCTGATCTTTATGGTGACGACCACATCGACCAAAGGCTTCGAGCTAATAAAATGCACACGATATTTTTAACACTGCATGTAAACTTTGACATGCTTTTAACACAGGGGTTGTGTCCTCACGTGTAACAAGAAAAGAACAACTGGACACCATGACAAAGGCAAAAGGACTGTACCTGGTAGAACGGTCACTGTGCTCCAATCACTAAATTCAAGGAGTTCCAACTCAACAATACTCGTTTTACACGTTTAGCATAAAGCTTCCTTAAGCAATCTCTTCTGAAACCATGTGTTTATTAAAACACATTGGTCAAATGAAAACATAAATACACCCATACACATAAATGTCATGGTGCAAAACTATCAATCTACTGGAATAGAACTGATTCATAATCTTCCAGGATATGATTGCCATTTTGAACAGTGTTGAGAACCAAATTTGTAAAATATAACGTAACGCAAGGGTCATAACAAGCTATGAAATGTGATTGTTATCTTTGAGACACAAAATAATTGATTTCACATCAGCATAAAATAAATCCTCATGCAGACATAGGCTGACATTTACAAACGTTAGAACATGTCGCCAAATTACACAGATCCAGGTACAGAAATAATGGATGAAACTGGCAACAGTACGGACTTCGATGGTTACCAACGGCAACCTGTAATGTGATGCCAAGAAATTTACTAGTTACATAAATGTTGCATGAAGTAAAAACATTGATCTTAGCTATGTTACTCATTGTGGAATTAAAATGTGGGTACTAAACAGCAAAATGCATTTGCTTCAACTATGCATAATCAATAAATTGTGTCACATGGTACTCAAAACTCTTTACACGCTTAACATGATAATAGTGACCATTTCTGGTGGTAAACTTTAAAATTTAATTTACTCGTAAATAAAGTTCCATTCATATGAACCTTCGATAAATAAATGATGTGTAAAAACACTGTTGAGGTATTATGTTATTAATGTTTAATTTTCAGGGAATAAAGAAAATGTAGCCTTGAAGAAATGGGCAACTGGGAATCAAATTGTGACAGTCAATACAAAAGTAGTCTATTTTATTTTTAACCGGCCAAGTGATAAATTTCTCATACCTCTAATAGATTTCTGCTATCCTTTCCTTTTCTTTCAGCATTCTGCTTGACAACAGAAACCTGTGATATTGCAAAGGCAGGAAAGTGTCTGTTTAAAGCAGCAAGGGATGGTTTGTTACTTCTGCCGAAGGTCGTCAAGAAACCTGGTCAGGCCTGCGAGTGAGTGTCTTCTCAGTCCTTAACTCCTGAACTTTCAACAAGTAAAATTTTTTTTAAAAAATCCAGTTCACCTGATTTGCCAAGTTCCTGACACAGGTTAATTGATGTGTAATTAGGATACAGACCAAAAATGGTATTGCCTTTATTTCTGTAAGTGCACTGATTATGGTTAAATATATTAATATCAGTATACTGCGCCTACTAAAATTGGTATCACCAGCACAACATAAGTGGCAGACATACCAAAATTGGACAGTTTCTACCTAATTAGGTGAATTAGGTAAATTAGGTGGATTGGGTGGACATTGAATTTAGAAAAACCTCTATTGTCGTGCATGTTGAAATTAACATCGAGTTCTAAGATAAAATGCCATCAAACAAATTCTCTTTGCCTTTGAAGTACCGGGAATGAACATTTTCATGTGTGCTGCCTAAGGGTGAAGTACATTCTTCTTGCAAAAATGAAATAAATTTTCCTTTATCGGGAATTTACTTATATACATCTTACTGTGAAGGTATTATCTGCAGACAACACCTATTACTTATTATTGGATTATGTCCCAACTACTCTGCTTTCCACCCATTGCCACATCCACTTGATGTATCAGAGTAATGTAATTAACGTTTACCGGTTAGTTCCCAGACGAATTGTACAATAACATTAAAGAGAATCATAATTCGTACGAGAAATAATACACGGATTGGTTTTAAAGCAAAATTCTCTTTTAAACTCTTTCCAAAAATTATTTCAAAATATTTTTACAATCATTTATATTGCTGCGAAAATACTTTCATAAAAGTTGTTTGGCAAGAATCATCAATGAACTGACATCAAAGCTAGGTTCACGGCCATGGTCAAAATCCATCAGACAACACTGCACGAATTCGACTGTTGTCTCTGATTTTCTTTCATCATTAGTTACAGTCATTCTAGAATAGACGGTACTGTTAAAGTAAGAAATGGTTGTCCACAGTTTTTCATTTAACAAAAATATAGCAGAAATTCACGCCGTGCTTTTATTTGAGTGAAAGGCAGCACGTGAATGTTTACTGTTCGTAAAATTAAATTAATTTTTAGAACTCACTTCTTGCCATAGGTATAATTTACACCAGAACAAATAGAACGTCTTGACAAGATTAACAAGAGACATGGAATCAGAATAAACCCATCTGAATTTTTTAAATCATTGCTATTTCCTATATTTCTGCACAAGTGCATACATATTTTCCCGTACAGTCCACAGTCGAATATGGGATTGTCGCTGTAGCCTTATCATTTCGGGAGCGATTAAAAACTTATGCTGTGCTGACTGAACATCCAGTGTGAAATTCTATTCGTCAAATGGGACTTTCACGCAGTATCACTGCAACTTTCAGGGCAATTATGAAAACAAACTAAGGGAGAAGGGACATTTCAAGCTTCAACTATCAATCACATCTGGAATAGATTTTTTTCCAAAACACTTGACAAATCTGCCTCTTCCAAACAGTTGTTTGTTTTATCGAACCACTTTCCATCCTCATGTATTACCATTCCCACTGTGTCTGGTCCGAAAGAGATAATGAACTTGATCATCAATTTCCGCCAGAACAGCTTGGTTTGAAGTAGCAAAACCCTCCCCGGTTAGGGTCTCCTGACTGTTAGAAACTGTTCGTCGGCTCATGGTTTTTATTTCATTTTCTGAACAATAGAATTTCCAGTTGAGCATGGTGGCAATTTTCAAAGCTTCCAAACTGAAGAGCAACGAACGAACATTGATTTGATCAAAATTGTAACTCAATAGTTTTATACATATAAATATATTTAAAATTATATAAATGTTTGAACAAAATAGTTCTGTGCTTTCTCGTACGAATTTTAGTGTACAGAGAAATACAAATTAACGTTAGAACTAAAACTCTGTCCTCTCCTATTTAAACGTGTCTAACGGGTAACTAAACCGTAGAAACTACAAAACAAAAAAAATCATATTAAAATTGTCAGTACACAAAAATCACATCAAACATTTTGCACGGCACCTCATGGAAGCTCCCTTATGTACCCTTATGTCCACAATTGATACGATTTTTGTGTAACGATGTCTCTTCAAATATTCATGTTCATGTCATACAATAATAATGGTGAAAGCTTACTCAATTACGAAAATTTACTGAATAATGAAACCATTTTAAAAAATCAGCGAATGTGTTTCTTGTGATGAGATGGAAAGCCGCTCTTGTCTCCATAATCAAAAACTCTTGACATGTATTTTTGAACACGAGAATCTCACACTGCTCGTAAGAGTCAAGACTGAATTTCTGTCGGTTCGGAAATAAAGAGGCATAAACTTTTTATTTCATCCCATGTTACGCAGAGAATGGAGTTTTATATTGGCTCGTAAAGGGTCAGTATCCACCAGGTGGTTTCCAATTTGCTGGAAATACAAACTCCTACTCTGCTGTGGTAATTCAGCGAGACAGTTTCCATAAAAGTAGACTATCAGTAGCGAGATATCAATGCAAGCATACGTTTCCATTTAAACAAAATAGGCCTGTAGATTTTCTCAAAGAGCAACGATACCAAATGGGACCGATCTGTAATGGATAGAAAATACAAACATGTCAGGAAAGCCGTTTGGGCATCAACTAGACCTATGCCAAGTTTATTTTTTAACATTGAATACAAATCAACATTAAGGTTTCTGTTGATAAAGGTTGGTGCAGTCATGCTTGCAATACGCATGCCAGATGCACAGGCAGGCTAGTTGAGAGCCTCGTAAGTCTCAACCCTAAGAGTGGGATGGGCATGCTGTATGCAATCCTATTGTCTCCCGTGAGCTGCTCTCATCCAGTGCCTGCATCTCCCGCCCTTTATCTACTGCAGGCTATATTTTTGGTTAATCTGTCAAATTAGATAGGATAAAGATGTGCCAAAACAACTTTTGATATGACATTGGTGTTCAGTGTGTAGCCAATAGAAATACAAACAATGCAAATTGGGTGCAAGTGCAATGATGCATGACATTGTCTGCTTTGGAGACCAGTCTGCAAAGGCAGAGACATCATGACACCTTCTACCAGCCTTCAAAGCCTAAGGCTGGTGTGCAGGTGTATAATTTGTTACCGACAAATAGACTACCAACATTTGCCAGGTAACAAGTGCATGTAAATTGAAACATTTCCAGTAATACTACCATATTACAATGTTTGAATGTATCGAATCTATGTATGTAAATTAGCACCTTTCTAATTAGACAAATTAGACAAAATAAGGCTAGGTACAAATTAAGAAAAAACCCTTTTGTCGTCCCATGAAGGACCATTTCATCTTCTGTGCGACATAAATTTCATTAGGCACCGATGCTTTGCGTAAGGCTGAATAAGCACTGATATTCTTTTACATTTATTTGGTAACGGTTAATTTGAGTAACATTACCGATTAAAAATCATCTTTACAAAAGTAACAAAATAACACTTGCATGTTAGAAAATAAGAATAAAACATCTTTCTTTTCCATGCCTGTTAGAATCCAGACTTAACCTTTGAAGGACGCAGTTCTCTTTGTTGTATAAACATCTCGGGTCCATTAACTTGTCCAATATTATTAATGCCTTCGCAAGATATAGTGTATTCTGATTATAAATATGAGAAGAATATGAAATACTGCAAAACCTGTTGTCTAAAGGTTAACCTTAAAAAAGAAAGTATTTAACATTCAATATTAATATCAACTTTGCCGTAATCGAGGAGTCAGTGAGATTGAACAAAGATTATGGATTTTCCAGCGCACTAAACACCTATCGTAATTTCTGAAGGACAACAACTCTGCAATCGCATTGGAAGATTCGTTGATTTGTTGACGTTACCGGATGATTACATTTTGTCTCTTTTTCAGGAAAAAGGAAAACATCACCAGGAACCTACAATCCTGCCTATCAATACATTTTGATGACTGTGAGAACCCACTACAAGAAGAAGTACAAAATCTGACCACGAAAGCAAATAATTCCATGCAAACCATTGAAGCCGCGTGTCAAAATTCAGGTACGGTCTTGTATAAGATCAAGAAATTTAATCCAAGTTTTCGGGAGAATCGTTTGGTGTTGTATGTGTGCCTGTTTACACACCAGACCAGGAATTTTTACATAGTGGCATATCCGGAAGTTCTTGTACAGGGGGCGCCATCCTCGTAAGGAATGGTGCACATCTAAAATATGGCATCAGAATACAAATGCACAGTGGATTTAAGGCCCGTCAGGTGCTGCCCCCATCATTTTTTTTACCGATGAACTTTTGTCCATTAGCTTACTATGTGAAGTCCAACATATTATCACACACCTCACTTGTAACAGCAAAAATGACGAATTTCGTAACATTCAATTTGAATTGCAATGGGATGGAAATGTAGAAAATTAATGGCGCTCCACAGATCTGCAAAGCTTCTATCACCCCTTTTAATCAGATGTTAACAAATTGTTAAACAATAGAACTTTTTGTTTTGTCCAAAAGCGAAATATAGATCCTGAGCGGTTGGTGATTCGCTCATGAATGATATTCTGTTGGATATACAGTAGAACCTGCTTTGAGGGGCCACCCTTACTCACAACGTAAATTGACCGTAAATGACAGGTGGCCGTACAAAGCAGTGATGATTTTAATGAGTTATCTATGAGAAAGAAGCAAAATACAAACCCAGATACTGACCGTAAATGCCATGTGGCCGCTCAAAGCAGTGGCTTGTTAAAGCAAGTTCTACTGTATGTGTTGCTCACGCCTCGTATCTTGACTTTGCAGGATGCAAGGACATGGTGAAGCAGTTCGCAAACATCAAGAAATGTTACAACGACACTGGACTCAAAGCCATCTTCAACTCAGACACTGTCTATGATTTGCTTGATGCAAACGTCACCAACACCAGTGATACTAAAGTCTGCAAGTAAGATATCAGAAGAAGAATTTTTTAGGTTCACGAACAGTAGAGTTTCACTCTGTTCCAATGTTTGTGTTAATAGCGCAGCATGATTGATTCGCCTGCTTTGAATGATAACAAAAATTAATAATTTATTCTTGAAACACGACTGTCTACAATGCACTCCCGCGAAATAAAAGACAATGTTAGACCGTCAAATACACGAAGTAGTTAACAAAACCAATTAAATCACTATTTTCGGTGAAGAACTTATGTAAAGGGTTTGAGTAAATTGAGTAGCAATGCGCAACGAATTTTAGGGAAAAATGCCAGTTTATTTGTGTAAGAAACTTTAAAGACAATTCCATTGAATCTATTCACAGATCAGCAAAAAGCTTTGAAGTCTGCCTTGAAGAGAATGCAAAGACATGTCCATACCTGAGGAAGAAATTTCTGAAGCAAGTGAAGGATCATGACGTTGCAAACCAGGTTTTCTCACAATGTGGTATTGAAATCACATCCAAAGCAGGTACATTTTTTTGGACCGAAGTCCATTTTATGGCGCCACTGGTACTCTCTGTTTTGGAATCTGCCCGTGAGTTTCCGTGTATGTCCGGCAATCACGACATCACAATGCTCTTCACTAAAATAAAATTGTCAGCACATCCTTCCTGAATTTCTATTGTATCAAGAATAGAGAGTGATGGCTGAACATTTCATCGAATGGACCAATACACTTTTTGTTTTCTTCTTTCAGTTGTTCACTTCGTTACTGCTGTTCTTGTCGTCACGTTGGCCACTGTAGCAACACTGCTACAGATGTAGTGCAAGGAGGAAATTTGGTAACTAAAAAAGTGGGAGACAATAAGATGAAGTAACTTGTATAAGTTGTGAACTTGTAAATTTTATCTGGATTACATGCATACGGTTGTCACGAAAGCACCAGTATTTCCATCCAGAAAACATTCCTTTCGCCAGTTTGGAAACATTTGGAAGACAAATCACATTTCAACATTCCAACATAAAAGGTTCCATAAACTTTCCATGAAATGCAAAAAGTTAGACCTATGTTACTGTTGATCAATCTATTATTGATAACTGTTCATCGGGCAATTTCATCATTTACTTAAGAAGTTGCTTTATTTAGCCTCGACTGATTACCTCGCCGTTAGATCTGTACCATTTTGCAATTAAATTAAAAAGAAGCTTTTTCTGTTGAGCAGCTGAAACATTCCAAATGAAACCGATAGAGTGGTCACACATAAGTGATGCTATCTCTTTTATTCTGAGAACAATCCACCTTATACTTTTTCATGTATCATGTATGATTAATACACGTCATCCTCAGATAATGGTATTTTTTTAATTTCGGGAGGGAAAATTGATGGAACAGCTCATTGTAGGTCGATCCTCCCAACCCTCATCCCAGATCCACTGATGGGCATTTTGTTTTCATGCATTGTTTTCATGCATTTGGATAATTGGGTCATGTTTGTCTCATTTGTTTACTGTTTCATATGTTTTGATACACATATATTTTCTTATATTATATTTTAAACATGCATCTGTATTAAATTTCCTTCCAATAATTCTCACTGTTTAATTTTGTTAAGACAAAATATTCATCAAGTTATAAATATATTAAATTTTATCTAGGTAAAATATTATAAGAGTTTATAAAGTGTGTACTCCATTTTTTACTTTTGTGTCTAGTTAGGCAAACCTGTGTGATTCAGTGTTTCCGTATCATTTACTTTGCATCAAATTATGTGAAGTCTCAAATCATGGGTGGATACATGTGTAAAGATTGGTAGTTTTATTCCTGTGTGTACAATTGATTTTAATAAGGTTAGAAGATGTATTGAGTACCGTGTTATTGACATGCATTTCAAACTTATTAAGAGGATTTTACTGGGGGTGGGGGGGGGGGGGGAGTTTGCTGGGGTTTTGCATTTTCTTTTCTTTTCTTGCACCTTTTTTTTTATTTTCCAACTTTATCAACTTTCCAACTTTGACCATACCTCGACTGATTATTTGATTTGAGGACATTCAGGGTGTTAACAAAGCTTTAAACTTGTAGTTGTGCCTTTAAGATTCATGGAATGTTCTGCGATTTGTAAGGATCTGGTGCATACGCTACAGATTACTATTCAGGTATATAAAACAATTGTTTCTCATGAGGCCTGTTTTTTCTTATTTCTTTCACCGCCTAGGCAGATTTGGTAGATTAGTCAGATTGGTCAGATTTAGTAGAATATGCAGGGGAATTTATGTACGTGACCAAAAGTGATGTCTTGAAAAGGACTAAATTTAGTAATGAACCTAAAATTAATCATCGACCATTATCAGGTTTTATTTTACTGAAAATAGTGAAAATCCCATGCCTAATTTACCCAATCTACCTAATCTGCCAAACTAAGCAGGTGAAATGAATAAGAAAAACCGAGAACGTATGAATCTAAAATTGCATCAACTACAAAAATAAACGAACGTGTTTCACCAGAAAGAGTAGTTTCAAAGAGTCACAATCAAAGAGGTAGACTAATTGTACTATGTAACACACAGATTCAGTTGGCAATGAATAGGACGGTTGCAAAATTGTAATATTATTAACCATAAATTAACCATGATTGTTCTGTGTTGAATTTTATTATTTTCAAATGTTTAGCAGTTGTCAAGTGTTTTTAGAAAAGCTTTGTGAACTATGAAGCACGTAATAAAAAGAAATTAGGTTTTTATAGACATGCTTGCGCATTATTTTAATTAATTTTCATTGTGCTAAAAAAAATCAAAACGTTCAGCTTGAATCGCCATGACAGTCATCTAACATGAATAAAAAATCTAAAAATTCAATTCCTTCTCAATTTACAATAGTTCAAGATTAATGTCACAGCAGACAAAACTTTCAATCGGATCAAAGGCGCGTCAGGTGCTGCACTGCAGAACACTTCTAGTCTCAATTCCAAGAAAAGAAAACTGTTGATACAGTGCTACATGTATATAAAACCAATTATAACCAACAGAATGGTCTCTTTGTTGAGCTGAATGCTCGATAGAAGACATTTCGGCCTTCCGTATCGAGGAAAAGGATCTAGCCCATTCTCCGAAAATGGCAAAAATGTCAATGCTTTTGCAGAATAATGAGTTTGCTTGTCCAGGTTCTGTTAATTTGTATGTGTGGATAATGATAATAAGAGTAGAGTATTCCTTTTATATATTTATTCCAATAATGTGCATAGAAATCCAAGTGTACATGATATATCCAATATTGTTATTATTGGTAGTACTTTCGATGTTACTCCTGTTAAGT
>JBCAUI010009869.1:0-10029 GCA_038406195.1 Haplosyllis anthogorgicola | reverse complement strand
TGCACTGATTGACCTCAGTTATCCTAGGGGGGGGGCTGATCTGCACCTGCACCTGATGCTACCTCAGCTGGGTGGGGGGGTGTCTGATCTGTATGTGCACCTGAGACCTGATGCTTCCTCAGCTAGGGGGAGGCTATCTGCACCTGTACCTGATGCTACCTCAGCTGGTGGGGGGGGCTGATCTGCACCTGTACCTGAGACCTGATGCCACCTCAGCTGGAGCGGGGGGGGGGGCTTGTCTGCACATGGAGACATACACCTAATTGTATCAGTACCAGTAAATATAAGTCTACTCCATTACCAAACCTAATAAGTGTGTCACCTGCTTCTAGTAACATTCTTAATACTTTATACTGACAAAAGAAAACAGTTCTCACCTTCTCACAACCTGTACTGATTCCCTGTGCAGAAACTCCTTGTTTCAAACAAACAAAATGGCTGCCAATATCTGATACCCTCTTTCTGATAATGAGGCTAACAAAAGAAAAAGAATTACTCCCATGATGCTTTGCTGCATTTCCTGTCCCAAATTCAGGTCGTCCTCAGATGCCATTGATCCTGGGAGGGGGCCTGTCTCCACAAAGCTACTGATCATGCCAGCAAAGTTACCAAAGTAAGGCCATCCTCACCTGCCACTGATCCTGGGGGGGGAGGAGGTTCACTCAACTTAAGACTGTTGTAATGTTCAACAATACGTATTTTCCATCGAAACTATGCATGTCAAAATTTTCGTCAAATGGAAAACGTGAAATTTCTCAGCTATTTTTCAACAAAACATAGGTGTGTGACCATCAAAATGACATGTTTCAAGATGCCCGACACAACCGTGATGTCAGAATAGACAATTTATATGGTTTGAAAGCTCATAGCAACATTTTGTCCCATAACTTCTCACATATTCATTTCACAACTTGTAAAAAAGGTCGTGGTAGGTCAGTTCAACAACTCCGACAAACCCCTAAAAACAATTTTTTTCAAAATTTGAAATTGCACAATTTGTTAAATAACTCCATCAAATATGCATGGATTTCCTTCAAACCTTCACAACAGACATTCTTTTGTCCAGACGATTCTAACAAGGGGTCACAACCCCATACTTCTGTTGAAACTACACATCAAAATTTTCGTCAAATGGAAAAAGTGAAATTTCTCACCTATTTTTCAATGAAACATAGGCGTGTGACCCGTCAAAACAACGTGTTTCGAGATGCCCAACGCAACCATGATGTCAGAATAGATGATTTATATGGTTTGAAAGCTTGTAGTTGCAACTGTTTACCACGCCAACGCCGACAACAACTACAACTACGACTACAACTACATGGTGATTGGTATAGCACAGCTGAACGCTTTCAGCTGTGCTAAAAATTAGCTTAATGCAAAGTTTACCTGGCATAATCTCAAGTTCCTCCAGAAACGTTTTGGATCTCCTATTTCCTTTGTCGGTCTTTTTTGCTTCAGCTGTAAGTAAAATATGGTTTGAACATTTCAGTTTTGAATATTTCTAATGGACTTTGTGTTTGAGGTGCCAATCTTGGGTGCTTTTCTACATCTCAGCAGTGCAGCTATTGTTGACATTAAATAAGTGAACTGGCAGGTTCACCAGTAAGATAGTGCTGGTTAAAGGCTAATTAATATTTCATACTGAGTAATCCTCTTACCTAATATTTTATCTGCATATTTATCCATATGACCGACTAATTTGTCAAATAAGGTCTTCTTCACTCCAGCTATACTTGTCACCTTGTTTTTATCAATCTTCACTTTAAGCTTCCTGCAAAAGGTATTATTTTGTCAAGATGCATCTTGCGAGGAATAAAAGCGAGTCCATGACGTCGGTTGAGATGTGTGTTACGTTTGTTATCAGTAAATGTTTTGTAGTTTAATTACTCACCTGCATGCTGTGTACAAGGCAGCTGTGTTGAATAATGTCTTGCTGTGGGTAGCACTATCATTGTCTCCAAGTTCTGTTTCGTACCTGAAACAAAGTTGCGTATTTTGTCAGATATAACCAAGAAATAAATGCAGCAAAATTAGGTTTCACGTCGTATGTCGAGCAGAACTATATCTGAACTGAGACTATTGTCAACTTTGGGCCAATGAGACTACATCACAAGTCAGATAACCATCTTTAACTTCTCTATCTCGAGTTTACCATTTCGCTTTAATCAATAATATATCAAGCAATCGAACAAGGGCAAAACTAATCTGTACCAATCTCCACTTAGAATAGCTAATCAACACGTACATTTTAAGTATTTTAACAGCCATAAGTTTTGCCTCGTTCGTAGCACTAAACTGCACGGCAAGGTCCGGTATCGATGTTTTACTCTCCAGATCCAGAAGCGTTTCCATGGATTTCAAATAGCTACTGTAGATCTTCTTATTCAAACCACTTAATCTGATGTTACTTTCCTAAGAAATAAGACAAGATATATGTATCAACAAAAAGATGTCTGAGATACTCATGCGACATATGCAGGTTCCACAAGGATAATATCAACATACATGTACTTTTTTTCTTCCAACAAAAAATAGGACCTGCGCTCATTTGGCATTATTAAAAACGAAAAAGAAGAATACTGGACATGTCACTTGGACACATATAAAGAGACAGTACAAATAAAATCAATTCTAAAATAATTTGAGAAAATAACAAATATGGCTGCTAAACTTGAAATATAGGTGACATCAACATAATTTTCACAGACAATAAAGAGGGTGTATTGATGCATAAACCTTTCAAAAATAAAGTCTACCATCAACTGTTTGTCCAGGAGTAGGGTTCAAAGAAAAAACCAAATATGGCTGCCAATTTAAGAATATATGTCACAGTGACATAATATTTGCTGGGCATAGAGGAGGAACATATGTGCATATGTGTACAAAATATGAAGTCTCTATGATCAAGTGTGTTCAGGGTAACTGCACACAGATGACGACGACAACGTCAACGACGACAGACGACGGACAATTCATGATTCTGTAGGCTCTTTTGCAATTATGCCAAATGAGCCAAAAGGGCAAAAATGTGTCCACTCATCCCACATTAAGTTCTGACAGCACTAACCCTGTTAACGCTCTGTCCACAATTTATGGCAGCCAATTCCAAGCAAAGAGCTGCTTTGCATGATCCACTGCTACCTTGAGCTGCAAATATACTTGAGCTCCCTCTGATCTCTGCTAATCGCATGAATTCTTCTGCCTTTCTGCAATAAAATCACAGCGTTTGCATTATGTTTACATTAAAAAGGGGCAATAGCCAGTTTTAACAACCCCGATTATGCCTGCTTCGGTGTATACTTCGTAGCCTTACCACTATACACTATGTTTGAGTCCCACTTGGTATGATGCAAAAACATTTTGTAGCATACATGCATCATGGAGCACACAATTTCTACATCTTACAAACATGTTGATGTACCTTATCACGGATCGCGACGAAATGCCTAGCTTTTCCGCTAATGTTTTTATGACTAAGTGTTCCATGTTTTTTATTTTAAAGTTTTCTCAGTTTCTGGTTAAATTAAGCGTTTTACAGCATAACAATCAACAAAATATCACAATTTTCATCTGCTTCAACTTCAACCTCCCCGCTCTTTCTGATGCTTGTGTCACGAAGAAAGTTTTCCACTTCAACGAAATAGGAGTTAAATGTCATAGCTGATAAAATCGCCTTTTTTGGGGATTTTGAAAGAGGTTTGTAACAACTTACGTAATTTTTGTTAAATTATGTGTCTGATACTTTATGAAAATTATTAGTTTGTAACAGATTGAATGTTCAAGTGAAGAGAATCACTCAAAAAATATGTTGAGTATTTCTGATATGACCCTTTATCGCTCAGCCAAGAAATCCAAATCCACTTTGTTGACTGCATTTCTTTCGCCCCAAAATCGCCGATAATAGCAGGTTTTGAAGTCATCGAGGCCATGAATTTTGGCCCCCGCAAATAGGAGGGGCCACAGAGCAGCTTCGCCTTTCTTTGGGATTTGACCAATTTTCAGGGCGAAAGAAATGCACTGAATAATGACATTCATTCTGTACCAACACCAACATTTTGGCATCTATTATTCCAAAGAACAATGTGCTCAATAGCAAAGCTAGACAACAACTCCTGGTTGCTATGTTAAACAACGAAGAGATTAGGTTACCTGATACTGTAAGCTGGTATCCTGATCAATCATACAGTAATCAGTAAGGTATCACCTGAATTATAATGAAATTATTTTTTTTAATGAATTTCATTAAAAATAACATACCGTTGAGTGTATTTTTTTCATTTAATGTATATTTGAGTAAATCTGCAATAAATATCACCTGCTAAAACATTTTTTTATTTTCAGAATTCAAAATAGACATTAAAAAGATCAATTCTTTATTCTTATATTAAATCTGTCTCAACATCACAAATCTCACTGACATTGGAAATAATAGATCTAAGTCTCCAGTAACAAATATACACTCCTCCCCGGATATATCGATATATTTGACGCGGAAAAAAATATCGAAATAAGCGGGATATCGATATAAACGGAATCGATATAAGTGGGGAAAATTGCCCAAAATATCAATATATGTATTATTTTCAAATTTTACTTTGTGATGGGATGTGATTGAGGGTCATCTCTAGTGTCTACACCCATAGTGGTGTCTAATCTGGGGCAAACAGAAATGGTTTTAATATAATTTTAAGTTACAAAAAAGTTTTTCAAAAGCAAGAATAAAGCATCTGCACTTGAAAAACTTTGATTCACTTATTCAACAGGTCACTTCAAACAAAAAATAAGTGCAAGAAGCCACTTTAAAAGCAAAAGCTGCATGATACAGTACTGGCTTATGTCAATTGTGTATCTGAAGTGGCTTCTTGCACTTCAATTGTTCAATAGGTCACTTCAACAAATTGTGTTCACAAAGGGAAGATGTAGATAAATAATTGACATAAGCCACTTCAGTATCTTATAACTTTTGCTTTTAAAGTGGCTTCTTGCACTTATTTTTTGTTTGAGGTGAGCTATTAAATAAGTGAATCAAAGTTTTTGGCAAGTGCAGATGCTTTATTCTTGCTTTTGGAAAACTTTTGTGACTTAAAATTAAGTTAAAACCATTTCTTTTTGCCCTAGATTAGATGTCACTATTGGTGAATACACTAGAGATGAACCTCAATGACATCCCATCAAAAAGTAAAATTTGAAAAAATACATATATTGATATTTTTAGCAATTTTATCCACTTTTATCGATTCCGTTTATATCAATATCCAGCTTATTTTGATATTTTTTCCATGCCAAATATATCAATATATCTGGGGAGGAGTGTATCTGTGTTTTCATCCATTCTTTTCTGAAGGAAAGGGAATTTCATGCAAGTTATCAAATTTACAAAGTTTGAACATTTCTGTGTGAAAATCCCAACCAGTGCTGTCAGTGCATTTCATCCCTTTTATGAAAATTATCAAATATTCTACAATGGCTGATACAAAGTTCATTCAATCAATCCCAATCAATCAACTGCAATGGATTGGAAGTCCAACAACATCGCAGAGGTGTTCAAATTTTTCAGGGATCAGGTTGATCTCGTGTTAATTAAAGGTGCCTACAAGGATTTGGAGGCTGATCATAAAGTCCCAACACTACTAAACTGGATGGGTCCAGATGGACAGAAAATTTATAATGATGATCTGGGGTTCGAAGAAGGAACAAACAAGGAGATTTTAGTTGATGTACTCGATGTGTTTGAGAAACATTTCCAGCCTTTGCAGGCCATGGTTCACAGTTGGTACTGTTGGTGGGGAGCCTTTACAGTAATGCCTGCAAAGATCAGAGTGATTTCATGTCACAACTACAGACACTGTCCAAAGACTGTGCCTTTACAAATCCAGTTGAAGTGGTAAAATTTCTATTTCTCACTCATAACACTCACAAAAAAGTCCAGGAGCAACTTCTCAAAGAAATGAACAAAGACACGACCATCTCCCAAATGTTGAACATAACTGGAAAAGTAGAAGCAACCATCCCAAGTGAAAAAATGGCTCAGTGCCTCCAAAATGCTTCATGTGATAACAAATCTGTTGATGGTGTCCAGAAGCACAAACACCACCCTACCCCTCACTGGGGAGGCAGGGCTAGGGGTGGAAGAGGTGGTGGCACCCAGCCACATCGCAGTCAAAGTCATTCAGGATGTTCCTGCTTGAACTGCAGAAAACAACATCAGCCACATCAGTGTCCAGCATATGGCAAGATCTGCTATGGTTGCAGAAAAAGTGGGCACTTTTCAGAATACTGTCATTCCAGAGGATCTTCACATCCAAGAAATCCTCAGTGGGGAACTGGATGCGGAAGAGGCTGTGGTCATGGTGGTAGATCCAGGAAAGACTTTCATGACATGGAAAAGGAAGAATTTGAATATGATAGTATTAATGTTATCAGACATGTATGTTTCGAGTGTCATGCTTGTGTTTCCAAACACCATTCTGATAATGTGATGTTTGATGAATTGTCAAAGTCCAATGGCTCTAATTCTAGTCATGTTCTAACTGATGTACATGCGAGTAGTGACACTGGTCTCAGCCAGAAAATCTGTTTCAAAATAGATACAGGTGTGGCAGGCAATTTATTGCCATTTTCAATGTACAAGAATTTAAATCCGAATGTCAGTAATTGCACTTTGCAAAATAGTCATGATTCCAATGTAACGCTTCAAGCCTATAACAAAAGCAAAATTAAGCAATTGGGTCAATGCATGTTGTCACTATCAAATTCCAATTCTGGTAAAAGTGTATCCTCCAAGTTTTACATTGTGCCAGATCAATTCAAACTGATTTTGGGACTCCCAAGATCTTGTTGCACTAGGCTTAGTTTCCTTAATTGCCCCACCACTGCAAGTTGGTCCACATCTAATGATTGTACCAGTTCTACTTTCAGGCAGATTGACATGATCATGATAGATGAAGATAACAAAATGGCACAATGCAATGATACTACTGACAATCCCCTTTTATGCCCAGGAATTAAGATTACTAAACAAGACATCATCAACCATCTGAAATACAAGCATTTGTTTGATGGGAACCCAGGTAAATTCCCCATTAAACCAGTGGACATTCATTTAAAGAAAAATGTTTCACCATTTCAGGCCCCACCAAGACATGTTCCTATCACTTTAAAATCCAAATTCAAAGCAGAATTGGACAGGATGGAGGCTTCTGGTGTAATTTCAAAACTGGACCAAGATCTCCCAACAGAGTGGTTTAACTCCTTCGTGGTTGTGAAGAAACCGAATGGTAAGCTGAGGATCTGTTTGGAGTCATGTTAATTAAATGAAGTGATTATCAGGCCTATTTGTAGATCTAAGACTTTAGATGAAGTTTCACATGAATGCACTAAGTGTTTTGCAATATTTGATGCAACTAAAGGATTTTTCCATGTACCCCTGTCCGAAGAGGCTAAATTGAAAACTGTGATGCTCACACCTGAAGGGATCTATGTTTTTAATTATTTAGCTATGGGCATGTCAAATTCAGGGGATCAATTTGAGCATTGTCTTAATGAACTTTTATCACAGTTACAGAACATGAAGAATATTGCTGATGACATACTGGTATATGCTGCTGATGATGAGAATTTCAATAAGACCATTGTCTCTTTTCTTGATCACTGCATTGAGATTGACTTGCATTTAAATCCAGATAAGGTACAACTTGATGTTCCATCAGTTCCATTCTTTGGAATGACACTTACACAGGAGGGGATCAAACCCAATCCCAAAAAGGTAGAAGTGATACAATCATGGCCAGTATCTGCTGACAAGACCCAACTTCAATCATTTCTAGGATCTGTAAATTATCTATGTCAATTCATCCCATCACTTTCAGATTTGTGCAAGCCATTACAGCAGTTGGTGAAACAAGACTCAGAATTTCTGTGGATGTCAATCCATGACACAGCCTTTACTGTGCTTAAAAATGCAATTTCCAATGATTGTTTGTTGCAATTCTACAGCTCCAAAAAGCCTGTTTACATAAAATGTGACACTAGTAAAATTGGCATTGGTTCTGTTTTACTTCAGCCTGATGATGGTGACTCTGTTATTTCACCAGATGGTCTACCAGATAATTTACAACCAATAGCATATGTATCAAAGTCCATGATGGATACTGAGAGTTGTTATTCCAATATTGAAAGAGAATTGTTGAGTGTGCTTTACTCTGTCGAACATTTCAAACATTTTGTCTATGGAAGGCACATTACAATAATAACAGACCATAAACTGCTGTTGTCTATTTTTAGAAAATCCATATCACAGACATCACCACATTTGGCAAGAGTGCTATTGAGACTCGAAGATTATGACTTGAGAATTGTTTATCAAGAAGGGAAGAAGATGAAGCTGTCCAATGCACTCAGTAGAAAATCTGATCATTGTCCTGGTGCAGATCAGGGTGTTCAAGGTATAAACATTACCATTCATGATGTTGAAGTAACTGTCTCATTGTCTAAATTACAGGAGATCCAAATCACAACACAGAATGATGCAACTTTAAACATTTTGCCAGGTACATAAATGATGGCTGGCCCTCATCACAGAAGGAGTGTCAGGAGTCAGTCAGAAATTATTTCACATTCTGTGATCAACTTTGTGTTGTAGATGGTTTGATACTAAATGGAGTCCGTGTCATTATTCCTAAATCACTACAAGCTGACACTCTTGAAAAATTGTATAATGCTGATCATGAAGGAGAAACAAAATGTATTTTGTGTGCTCGCAACACTATGTATTGGCCAGGAATTAATAAGCAAATAATTAACACTGTTAAACATTGCAGAGTCTGTCAGAAGTATCAAGATGCACAGCCAAAAGAGCAGTTACAAAATGATGACCCCATCCCCACTGTGCCATGGAAGAAATTATATTCTGACCTGTTTGAATTTTCAGGACAAGTGTACTTGATTGTTGTGGACAAATTTTCAAAATTTATTGTTGTCCGTAAAGTTGATGATCATTCCACTAATCAGACTGTTGCAGCATTTTCTTCAATATTTTCAGAATATGGTGTGTGTGAGGAGCTCATTTGTGATTGTGGTAGTAATTACACATCTGATGCATTTAGGAATTATTGCAGGTCCATTTATGTAAAACTCACACTATTGTCTGCACACCATCACCAAGTGAATGCTGTGGAAAGAGGAGTCAGGACCATGAAAAACATTATGCGCAAGTGTAAGGAATTGAACACAGATTTGCATCTGGGCATTGTAGTACTTGTGTATGCCCATAAGTGATAATTACCACTTATTACCACTATTAGCCACTTATTACCACTATTAGCACAGCTCCTCAATAGAGAGTAAAAAGGCATGCAGCCTTTCTTACATTTCAAGCACAGTGTCAAAATTTTGGAATATTAGTCACAGGCTAATCGGTACAATAAAACAGCAGCATGCAAACTGGACATTTTACCATTTGGGACCAATGTAATGATCTTTTGTAAGGATCAGAAACCTAATAAGTGGATTTCAGGTCGCATTTTAGAAAGAAAGAATAACAACAAGTCTTACATCATTGAGACAGAGATGGGCCAAAATGTATCACATAAAAGAGTGGACATCCACAAATCTTTGTTGCCATTTATACCAAAGAAGAAAATTCATTACGATGTAAGACCAACCCCAGTCCACTCTCCTAAGTCTATTTCAGAGCCCAATGTCAATGTTGAAACATCAAAGAAAGCTGACCAGAGTGTTGAGAATTCCAAAACTGGTTTGAAATCCATCCTGAAATGCCTCAGCCCCACTAAGTCAACTGGAAATAACAATACAGTTGTTAAAACCAGAATCAGATGTGAGGTTCACTTACCCAAGAGGTATCAAGAATAATTGTGTAAAACACAGTAAATTGTGTACATCTATTTCTTATAAAATAGTTTATTGCACTGTCAACTAGCATCAATCAGTGGTGAGGTGGAGTGAATGCAAAGAGCAAGCGAAAGCTTAAAGCCATTTCTATTACATTTATTTCATTCTAATAACACT
>JBCAUI010009858.1:0-10030 GCA_038406195.1 Haplosyllis anthogorgicola | reverse complement strand
GGCTGGCGGTTAATAAAAGGGGTAAAATAGTGGGCGGAGCCTACGTGCGTAGCCGTATTATCCCCGGCAATTTGAAGTGGACGTTCCACTTTACAGATTATTTTAACCTACATACCGTATTTGTCTTTTTTATGTCGCATGCCCGAATTGTGGCGCACCTCCTTTTTTGATTCATTTACAGGAATTCTTACCATTGTGACCTTGTTCAATTTGCAATTTTTTGGCAAAAAATACGTGTCGAAGATTAAAAATTTAGTTGTACAACATCAACATCAACATCTTGCAAACATCTTGCAAACTGTTACAACATCAAGGAGGTGGAAAATTCTTAGTAACTACAAAAAGCCTGCCTACAGAAGGATCAATTATGAAATGTTTCTGATATAAAACACAATATTTAGACAAAGAGTATGAAGTGGATGGAATAGTAATGGGTTTATTATTTGTCGCAGGCCTGAAATATGTTTGTAATTTAGTCAAAGGGTGACTTAAATAGGGCACCCCTGAAAAAATAACTCGAGTGCGCATGTGCCATAAAAAAGACAAATACGGTATTCCTTAACGGTACAGCGTGTTTATGACTAACATAAGACCAGAACATTTTGTTTGTTTATGCATTGGCGGATCTAGGGGCGCGCGAGAAGCACGCCCCCCTCCCCCTACGGCCCAAAATGTCTTCATTTTCATGCAGTTTTTGGGGATTTTTGCTCAAAAATTGGGGCGCTCCAAGGTTGGCGCCCCCACTACGAGAAATCCTGGATCCGCCACTGTTACGTCACATCAAGAAAAGGTCACATCAATTTGGGAATGTTTAGAAATAAAACTATCCCATGTTGGGGAATTGACTGGCACATAAACGTATGAAATTCCATGGCTCCAAAACTAATTTTCCTTGGATTTTCTTCAACTGAAACTTTTTTCTCCTTTTTAGTCAGCCGTTATTGGGATTTTACCGTGTACTCCGGTAACTCTTCTATTTCATCAATTGTTTCAGGAACATCTGAGTTTGTCTCCTGCTCATCCTCATTGATAGCATCCATCCTGGATATCTTTCTCTTGACAAGTTGTGCATCATCTGATAAAACACTCATACTCACAGCAGAACCACCTTTTGGTTTACCATCTGGATGTGTTGCAGATGCCCCAATAATTAGATTATCCTTCTCCACTTTATCTTGCTCTTCATATGGTTCAAATGGTTCAAAATCGACCTTATCAGAACCCAAATCCTCCAGTGGCGTGTAATCCGGGGGATCCTTCGGTAAAGTTGCTGTTTCTTGTTTTCGTTTTGCTTTAGTAACGGGCAGAGGAGTTTGTATGAGCTCGTAAGAGAAATCCAGGTCAGGATAAAGGTCAATAAGGTCATCATCTTCGTCCTTGATAATTATCTCAAAATGTTGTTTGACCCTGACCGCGCACACAACCACTTTAACGCCGATTGCGATGACCAGAATCAAACTGCCAGCCTAGAATTATTTTAAATGGTAAAAATAAACTTCTTTATCTACCAGTACAGTCACCTTTATTTGGGTGGCCTGGTCCTATTTTGTTTCAAAAAAATATGAGGAAAGCCAATTGAAGTGTTTCGTTGATCTGCACGATAGTATTTTGCAAATGGATTGCATCAGTGGGTGGCCACGCACAGCACGGCAAGGTATGCAGAAAAAACAGCGTTACATAACTTACAGTCAGCAATTACTGTCACTTCGCCTTTTTGCATAAATGATATCATGATATCAGAACATTGTGAAGGAGTTTAGCTTTTAGGAATGCATCTTAACAAATGGATGGAACTACACAACTGCGATTTTTACACAGTGTCTCAGGAAATTCATTTCTTTTTAAGGCTTCCCTAAAAGGATTGCAAAGGATAGTAAACAAATAAACTTACTACTGCATATTCCAGGTAGTCATAAGTGTTTGAAGCCTCTGGATCGTTAGTCCAGTATAGATCCTTAGCTTCACTGCAGTGTGCTTCGGATTCTTGTCTGAAACGTGCAAACATAAGGATATTTTAGGTAAGCATTAATTACAAAAACAGTTTTGATCTACATCACTGGCACAGCGTAGAATTCTATTGTTCTGAATCGTCCCCAAAATGATAGAAATCAGATCCTGAAATTCCTATCAATTTGGAAATGAAAAGAATTTGACGCTGTTCTTTTGATGCATTATTGTTTCAAAACTGATAAGAATTTCATCCTATGTTCCAAATTCAATAGAGAATACCCAATGTATTTGTTTTTGAGGAAGCGTAATCCGAATGTTTTAACAATATCGAGAATTGCAATTGATGCCCAATGGAGTGTGTAGCGCAAAATAGAGTGACAAATCCATTGAGTGTTTTGTAATGGAAAGAAATTTCAGCAGCAACATGCTGTGTTGTTGCAGGAGAACAACAGAAATGCCAAAATTTGTAACATATCCGGAGCTAGATAAAGATTGTTTCCGTTCTGTTAAAGATGAAAGAATAGATATAGTCATGCAAGTTGAAACTGCTCGGTCATTTGGACATTATGCACTGAAGAGATCACACCTGTGCATGGGCATACAAGGCTGGATTAGTGGAAAAAAAGGTTGGATATTCTTTGTGTCGAGACTGGAGAAGAAATGAATAAATTATTCTGCAGAGTTTGCCCTTAAAGGGCACAGGCTCCAGTTGACTGGTCACACAATGAAGGCATGCAGACCTATTGTGAATGTGACACTTCCATTGTGACTAATTACAATTCTTAATGCATCAAAGCACTCAGCTGAACCAGTGTCAAAAATTGGACAAGTACAAAATCAAAGATGGCCATTCCCAATAAATTTCTTGTGACCAATACCGAGCCACCAGTTGCCTGTTTCGTTTGGGGACATGAAAAAGTTTCTTTCATCTTTAAGTTAAACTGAAAGGAGTGTACGCACTTTTCCAGTCCCTGTTCTACATATGAGCACCACGTCCCGTACCCTGAAGCCACCATCCCTGCGGATATAAGGGCGACGAAGAATAGTACGAACGAGCAGAATAAAGCTGGTAGCAGTAGGTTTACATCAGGGGGAATTCTGAAATAAAAAACATCGTGCAGAAAATGAAAATTTCGTGGAGGCTTGCTTAATTTTTTGGAAAGAAATAAATTAATGCTGTGAATTTCTCAGAAGAGAAAACGGAGCATGAAACTCTATCGTTAGCAAAAATATCATACATGAACCAAACAACTAAACAATTGATTGCTTAAAGTGGAACGCGGGCAATATAAATATTTTTTCCAGACCTAATTTACCTAATTCACCCAATTAGGTGGAAACTAGGTAGGAACTACACCAATTTTTGGTATGTATATCATTTATGTTATGATTTCTAAAATTGAATCAGTAATTACACCGAACACGGTATTGGCTTTATATTTGTAAGTGCACCCAAATTGGCGTCAATGGCATACAATAAATGGTAGACATACCAAAAACGGTCCTACCTAATTAAGTGAATAGGTAAATCAAAAGAAAGTGCAGAGATAGTATACGTGGTATATTACGCATGATGCTAGTAATACATAGTCCTAATACAGCGGAGGAAACTCACCCAATGATTTTCCCATCCCACTCAGACGTCAGCACGAAGAACCAGATCCAGATGATGGCGTAAATAGCTATACATACTGCAGAGAAAGTGCAGTAGTTACAAGTGGAGTCCGATCCCCACTGTGAGAACATCTGAAGGCAGAAAGGTACAGGAGATTTAAGCTGCTATTGCAATACAAAATGTACATAGTCAATGTATATAGATCTATTATTTTGATGTTCAGACAAAGTGTATGTTACAAGGGGCGATATTAAATTATGTGATGGTGTGCTGAATGCAATGGTAAAGTAGTGGAATTTTGTGCCGCCCCATAAGTAAATGCAGTAAATGCAAGCAAGCTACACTTCGTTCCCTACTGTTAACTCAATTTGTAAGGCTACGCATCCAAAAATAGCTACAATTTGAGAAATACTTTTTATACTACACAACTACTCAGATGATTAAACATGTACTGTGAACATTACACAAAAATCGTATCTATTGTATACATAAGGGTATATAAGGGAGTTCTCATGAGGCACCGTGTCAAAGTTCTGATACGATTTTTGTGTAATGTTTGACTGAGGATCACTCACCTCGTCTATGGTGACGCTCTTGTTCTCCAGGTCCGGATTGAGTTCTATATGCGCGTACAGAGGGCAGTACGAGAGGTTCGCGTTCACCGCCCAGCCCAGAGACAGCCCGACCATCAACCCAGCGACAACGCACAACACGAACATAGACACCTGAAATACAAAGAACCGAAGTTTTGCGTAATTATCTCGCCTGCCCAGGGTATCGATAGTGAAAAAAAATAATGACATCAACAATAAGGTAAACTTTGGATGACCTTAAAATATGTCACTTCCAGTCTAGAAACCCATTCAAAATGATCAAAAATGTAGTCACTAATGATTAACATATTGTTATCATGATTAAAAATTTGAAAATATTCTGGACATTTTATGTAATTTTTCCAATGTAAATTTACTTATTTAGTATTCATATTACTATAAGTTTTCTAAATTTATTAATTTATGATGAGTAAAGCCAATTAAAACAGTTTAAAAAATTAATAAAATTTTACAAATTTTGTAAAACACCTGGAGACAAAAATATAAAATATACAGACAAAAATATTGCACAGTAGCATTCTTACATCATTAATGAATGCTACTGTACCAAACATAAGTAGGAAAATACATTACTTACAGAAATATTGGTTAAATTTAAATTCCATTTAGTAATGTCAGACATTTTCCTGTGAAAACAACATGGAGTCTATGGCGCTTCCTGTTGGTCATTCAAAGTTTACCCTATTGTTGATGTCATTATTTTTTGTCACTATTGATACCCTGTGCTGAGGAAAGTTAGGCAGATTTAGAAAATTGGGTAAATTTACCTAATTAGGCAGGTAAAGGTAATTAACTAATATTGGCAAATTTAAAATGACTAAATTTAGTAATACAACATAAAATTATCTATTTTCTAAGTTGACAAAATTTGGTATTTTACTAAAAGCAGTATACGTTCCACTACCTAATTAGGCAAATTAATCTTTAAAGAAAACCTCGATTGATATGCTTAAAAAGGTATTTAATTTACCCACTCTTCTCAGTTTGACGGGACTATCAAAATTACATCTGCTTATTTGCAATATTCTCTTTCAAAATATTATTTGTACGTAGGGAAGAAAAATGATCAATTTGTTTAGCAAGGCCTCGTCTTTGTTTGAGTAAGGAAAAAAGACCCAATGAAGAAATCGTGTTCATTTGGGAGATAAGGCTCGATTCCACATATATCGTCTTATGAAAGTGAAGTCAACTTCCTCCTTTGATTTCAGTGGAATATAACAAATGCGTCAGTAAATAGCGTAATTAATTTACCTGAATCACCATCAGGACCCTGTCGGTACTACACTCCAGCGCCATCTCGTGGTCTGATTTAGTGTCCTCTTGTTTATTTATCAAACTTTCCGTCAAATGATTCACGTCAAATGGATCCTGTAACTCACCTGAAGCTGCAAGTTCCTCCTGAAGCAAAAAAAGAATTGAATGTTCATTCACATCTTTTCATTTTGGAACTTCAATTGGCAGTGCTATCAACTTGAAAAATGCAAATGAATTTTCGATATTGTCCAACAGTTCAAAGTTTAGTTCAGCATTCAGCACATAATTTAGTCTCTGTTCCAACATACAACACCTAAAATACGGATTTAGACATAAAAAGGACATAATACAATTAATTAAATTTTACATCAATTTTAAATAACTCACGTAAACAAAGGTTACCTGTAACAACCTACCTTTTCAGTGTCTGTAAACAACACAGGCCTGCTGCCAAATGCACTGCAACTTTTTAAACTTTTTACATGCCCAGTACTTAGTAGTTTGTTAATTTCACAGTTATTATTACATGTTCAATAAATGCGTGTAACACAGTTCTTACTTGTTCTGATCCTTGATCAATATTTACACTAGGGTCCTCCCTGTGATAGGTAACTCTAGTATCCCAGTCTATTGTATCGGCCATTTCGGTCATTGCCATTACAGTTCACAACAACCTGTAGCACACCGTTCTTAAAGGCTTCTCCAAAACGTAATGATATCATTTCCATTTTGAATTGTTAAAATAGACTATATCAAGCCATGAAAATCAATAGACGAAATGCATAAATACGTGTTGAATTGGATATTATTTAACGAATTCGGAACTGATAAATTGCCGTGTTCGTCTCATATCAGTATGACTGTGTAAACTTGTCATATGCAATGGGATGCATAGAGCCAACATCCAAATTTGGTACTCTAATTTACCTGGCTGATCAAGCTAATTAGCCAAATTGAGTATAGGCAAATTATTCGGGAAGGGCTATTCTCGTCAAAATTTCTACCTGCAATCATTTGAAAACTAAATGTATACCATCCGATTCTACTTAAATGTATACCATTTACTGTACAATACATTCTACTAAATGTGTACCATTCCGATTCCGCATACTTAAGCTGCCGAAAAGGTGCTTCAAAAACAAATACACCGACAGATAACCTGACGGTGTACAGAGCCTCATGCCCTATTGGTCCAACATAGACTAGAGTCAAGCGCCGGTCGGACTAGAGTCAAGTGCTGCTGGTCGGACCAGAGTCAAATGCTGCCGGTCGGACTAGAGTCAAGTGCTGGTTGGACTAAAGTCAAGCAACCATCAGACTAGACTCAAGTGCTAGTCGGACTAGAGTCAAGTGCCGGTTGGACTAGAGTCAAGTGCTGGCTAGACTGGAGTCAAGTGCTGCCAGTCAGACTAGCGTCAAGCACCGTTTGGACTAGAGTCAAGTGGCACAACATGTTGGTCAGACTAGAGTACCCATGCTCCCAGACTGGGAAAGGTGCCAGTCAGACAAGAGTCAAGTGCCAGTCAGACTAGAGTCAAGTGCTGGCCAGACTGGAGTCAAGTGTTGCCGGTCGGACCAGAGTCAAGTGCTGCTGGTTGGACTAGAGTCAAGTGCCAGTTGGACTAGAGTCATGTGCTACCAGTCAGACTAGAGTCAAGTGCCAGTCAGACTAGAGTCACATGCTGGCCAGACTGGAGTCAAGTGCTGCCAGACTAGAGTCAAGTGCTGGTCTGACTAGAGTCATGTGCTGCCAGTCAGACTAGAGTCAATTGCTGCTGGTCAGACTAGAGTCAAGTGTTGCCAGTCAGACCAGAGTCAAGTGCTGCTGGTTGGACTAGAGTCAAGTGACTAGAGTCAAGTGCTGGTCAGACTAGAGTCATGTGCTGCCAGTCAGACTAGAGTCAAGGGCTGCCAGTCAGACTAGAGTCAAGTGCTGCTGGTCGGACTAGAGTCAAGTGCTGCTGGTCAGACTAGAGTCAAGTGCTGCTGGTCGGACCAGAGTCAAGCGCCAGTCAGACTAAGAGTCAACTGCTGGCCAGACTGGAGTCAAGTGCTGCCGGTCAGACTAGAGTCAAGTGCTGGTCGGACTAGAGTTAAGTGCTGCCAGTCGGACTAGAGTCAAGTGCTGCTGGCGGGGGGTTGGGGGTTTTCTGGTCCCACTTTCTGTAATGGCTGCTGGGAACACAAATCTAAGCTGCCGTGAAAACAGAGTCTCAATGCCCTCTATCGGGCATGAGACTCAATGAGTCTATGAATTGCGGACACATTATCTCTACGAGACTACACAAGCAATATCTGAGTAAAATCAAACAACACCTGACTTACTAATTTACTGTAAACGGTACGATCCCATGTACATTCGTAACTTTCTCTTTCATTTTAACTTTTTGTTTCATACCTGTGAAATAGTTGCCATAATATTCCTGAGAAACAAGAAATGAAACCCTTCAGTTTAGACATTTAGTGTTACATTTCGTGTAATCTATTCCTTGGTATCTCTTCTTAATCAAACATTCTTCAGACATTCAATTAAAAACACTATAAGCTTTATATTTTATGGTTTGCCTGTCATAAATAGAATCCGCAATTCGGTTAATAATTTCTATCAACATAACGAACTGATAACCGAGGTACAAAGTACAACGAGAACATTAATATTTGCTTTCGGCCCAGAAAAGAGATTATTCATGAGGATTGTCTACAAATAACAAATAAATATTTGGGACGTTGTTTGTTTTGTCAGCATGCGAATGGTTAAAGAAATTTAATAAATTTGTGAATTTCTCCGACATTTTGGAAAGGACTAAATCAAAACAAAAGAAATCATAGACTTTCTCCGGCCTACAAATAATGCAATTCCTATTAATTTGGGAACGAACAGAACAAATGCACCAGGAAACAAATGAATTCCACACTGCTTTTAACGTGCTATTGTTCCGAACTGATAATTCCATTATTTTATAGCCTAAGGATTAAATCATACATTACGATTAACGAAAGTGGAACCACACAACAAATTGTTAAGACCGAGCTCCACCAGCTTAAAATAACGCGCGATAAAATCGCCAGGAAAAATAGCTACAGGAATGCGCATTTGGTGGCGCCTGTATCATTGGAAATATATAGCGCCGTAATTTTCGCGGGGAAACAACACGTTTGATGGAACCCGGCCATGCAGTCACATAGAAAAGGTCATTAACCATATTTGGAGACACAAACACATGAACACTGAAACGAAGGTTCACTTTTATGAAAAAAGTGGGTTTGGCTTTGTAATATAAATAACGTATAGTCTAAAATATATGGGTCGTATAAAACAGGTTTCAATCGTGTTAAGATGTTGAATTGGAATACCGTATTCCTCCTAATTATGGCACACCCACCTTTTTTGAACTAAAATAATGCTGGTCTTGTTTAATGTTTGGTTTTATCCATGGTAAAACAAGCAAATTCAATCTTTGGGACAATCAAAATTGGTACTTTTGTATATATTTCCAATTGAAGCACTCCCTCGAAAATTTGTCTTGGCACCCGGTGCCATAGTAATGGGGAAAACGGTAAACCTCTTTCAAACTGGGTTACTGGTCATTCACACCTCAAACAAGCAAATTGTACGAGACAAAATGTACAAAATTAGATAACATTTATTTTCTTGAACAAGTATTGCTAAAACACCCTGGAAGTCTGTTTCTATCACTTCTGCAAAATGTAGTATCAACATTCACCGACAATAATACACTTGTGACAATGCTCCATTACATATTCATCGAATTTTAATTCAAGTGAAACATTATTGTTTTCTTTTAAATTTCACTTCCGAAACTTAAGATTATCATTCATTCTCTTGGGATTTTGTGATGTATCAATAATTTAAGCCTATTTTTTCTCTCATATCCTGACATTTTCGTGCGCCAACAATAAACATTACGATTTTGAAGAGTGTCAAGTAAGAAGACATGTTTTGACAAGATACATGTAATAAATTAGTTACAGGATTACCGAACCGTATCGACTCACAATTAACGCTCAGAAATTCTGCAAGGGCATTCAGTACACGTGTAGCCCATGTGTGTTTTATTCGCTTGTACGGGTTTTCCGCCACGGATGGAAGCTGACAAGGTCTGTGCAGATAATTACTTCGAGTACTGTGGCCTTCATCAGGGGCGGATACAGGGTTTCTCTTTGGCGGGGGCGCCCCAGCGCCTTCAGGTGGTTGAAGGGGGTACCTTTTAATATTTTCCTCCAAAATCCTAAGAAAATGAAAAAATTTTGGGCCGTTGGAGGTGGCGCACGTCGACGGCGCCCCCGCCCCCCTTGGATCCGCCAGTGTTCATGCTGAGATAGTTTTGTATATCCATAAATCATTTATGTGTGCACTGACACACAAATTACAATACATCTACACCATTGCTCTCACATTATGAAACCTTTGTGATAAAAATTGGATTGTGTGACCTCGGCACGTAAGGAAAAATAGGTCCAGATGGACCTGAGCTCATTTGGCATTATCAAAATACTTTAGACAATTTAGGTCACAATATCACAAGGATACAAAATGTCTAAGATCAAATTTCCAATGTGTCCAATGAAAAAAACA
>JBCAUI010009847.1:0-10030 GCA_038406195.1 Haplosyllis anthogorgicola | reverse complement strand
ATGGTTGATATAGTTTGTTGGCTAGGTATGGTACTTTCCAAGTTTTTTATTTTGGACTTCAGTGATGTGTTTTCCTTTACAATGTCGATTATTTTAGCTTCTGCATATTCAACTCTTTTTTCCAATTCTGCTACCTTCTCCAACTTGCCCTGAAGTTCTGTTATGGATTCGGTTGTTTGTTGCAGCAATTTAGTGTTTGTTTCTAAAGTTGTGTTCATACATTGTATTGCATTACTAAGGTCCATTCTTAGCCTATTTACTTCTGCCCCTAGGTTGTCATGTTTAATTTTTTCCTGGTCAAGTTGTCTGCTTTCCATCCTAGTTTCTTTGTTCAGTTTTTCCTATTCTGATGGACTTATTGCTGAGGCTGATCTTTTCTGTGAGTTGTTGATTTGATGTTCAGGTGTATTTGGTTGATCGCATTGCATGGATGAAATTTGGGATGCACTTTCTGTTATTTTCATTGACTGACTATTTGGTGTTGTAAACCAGGTTATGGCTGGCTGTTTCTTGTCACATTCTTTGTTGACTGTATTGTTAGCTGAACACTGACTGTAACTGGCTTTGGTTGCACCTTTTGTACTAACTATTGACTGTTTTGTACTTACACTCATTTGTACCAGTTTTCCACTTGTTTGCAGTTGTTTTTTACTTTTCTTGTTTTGGTCATCTTCATTCTCTTTCTCATTACCCTTCACCATTTTTAGTGCTATTTCCTTGTATAGTTATTTTACGATTCAGTTTATCTTTTTTAGGCTTTCATACTTGTTTGTAGTAACATTGGCTGGGTGATAATCCACCAAGTTGGTCACTTAACATTACAAGGTGTAAAAACTGGTTCTTCTATACTGCTTCAGATCATGCTACTATATATTCAAGTTCTTTATATATTCCTGTACTTGTTGGTAGCATGTCTCGTGTGTTATGTATCTTATCTTGGCTATTTAAGCCATTTTAATGATCGGTCAGTTGTGTTGCCTTACAACATGTCCGCCATCTTCGCCTTACTTTTAATATGTGGTAATGTTTGTGACTCAACAGCATATACTATTACTTACTGAATGTTGCTGAGGTAAATATTAAACGAAGCAGGACCATATTGCACAAAGCCGCAGGCTGAGTGCAATACAGGCCTGTTGAGTTTAATACTCACCATATTTACTGAAGCAGCATTCAAGAAGGATTTTATCGCTTGACTAAATACATAATTGCAATAATAATGTAAAATAGAAAAAATAAAGAAACTGACTGTAACTAAAACTTTCAAGATGGAAAATTCTGCATTTAATGGCAAATTGTCTGTATTGAATGGTGAATCCTGTATTGAATGGTAGCAATCCTGTATTTAATGGTTAACCATTCAATACAGCAGTCATCTTGAATTTACCATTAATACAGGATTTACCATTGAATACAGACAATTTACCATTAAATACGGACAGTATGTAACCTCTATTGTCCAATTGTCCGTGAAATATGCTAGTCGTGTGATAAATATAAATATCGTAAACAATCAAGGTTTTTTGAAATGAAGTTTTACTAGTTAGTAAAATTAGACTAATTTGCTAGACGTCTCAATCGATCACTTAAATGTGTTTTATAGGTACATATTATTGTTATAATTCAACATGTTTCTTGAAAATTGACATTTGCTTGAAAAGTCATATCTGTCACATGCATTCATATTCTTGTATTTCAATGTTAAAACAAATAAATTCCTTTGTGATTTCTCTTATTGCAACAATACAAACAAATATTTATTTAAATACATACAAAAGAAAATCAATGTTCCATTTGTATAAATTAAAATATGGCTCATCGGTAATACCACTAAAAAAGAAGAACAAATGTTTTAGTTAAAATTCGCAGACGTAACTTCACGTAGTCTACACAAAATACATTACATTATGTGATGATGAAGTGGTGACGAATACCCGTATTACCTCTCAAATCTTCTTTATGTATATGTCCCTCAAGTGCCCTGGCATATGCATTCATTCTTTTTGTTCTTCTCGCCAGTACTAGACTTTAAATTTAATTCTCACTTACGAAAATATCAATCTACTCCAGCTCTGGAAATCAACGTGATCGAAAACAAAAGAAATTCACGCTGGTCCTTATGCTATGGAAAAAAACCAGTATGAAGCCGCACTGCACTCGTTCATTTCATACATTACAATTAATAACTTCAGGTACAAACAATGGTGAAGTACCATGAGCCTTTGCATAAAGCTAGGCCATGTAGAGTCGAGACAATAATCCGATGGTCACCTTTTACACCCTCGGTGCACCAAGCCAACGTCCAGGTTTTGGACTGGTATTCGCTCTGATGGCATACATCATGTGGATTGGCGATGACTGGGGCAATGGTGCTGAGTTCTGTGGTGATTTTTTGCTTTTTGCTTTAAAATGTGATTGGTGAATTGGTCTTGCAGGGCTTGAATAATAGTATGGAGCTGATGACGTATGGTGGGACGGTTGTTGGTAACTTTGAGGCTGATAATGTTGTAGTTGCCTCTGGTGCTGCTGTTGCGGCATTGTCACGGATGTGCTATGAGACTGTTGGTATGGCACTGTGTTATTGTACGCTGTGGGATACCCAGTAAGAGAATGTGGATATTTCCCGTTTGCACTTGAAATTCCGTTGGAATTGACTAATGGACTTTTCTTTTTGTCTTTTGAGTTCAGATGTTTTACAAGTGTAACAAGTGCACTGATCAAAAGAAGTACCAGGAAGAGCGCACCCGAAACAATGAGTGCAATCATGATATCACTCAAACCGTCTTCTTCTCCAACATCTGAAATGTGCAAAAAACACATTTGAGAAAAAACATTTTCTTATGAATAAAAAATTAAAGATTTTAAACCACAAAAATATTTTTATAATATTTCAAAGGAAACTATTATTTCATTGCTTATAACTTCTGAAATTTCTATCAATTTAGACATGTTTAGGAACAATACAATTCTATAATTTGCTTCGGTTCATATAAAAACAGAGTTAGAAATTCTATTGTTCCAAAACAGACACCTACCGATTGGTGAGGCAATTGTTCCAATATCGAGCAGTGTGAGATTGTTTGCCCTGAAATTGTTGCCGCTCTGATTTAAGATTTCATTTAGGGTATTGTCGGTCACTGAGGTACCACTGAAGAAAAGCAATTCCGTGTCTGCAATAAGGCTTCCACATCTGCAATATTTCGTAAAATTTCAAATTCATTCTGTGGATATCTACGGAAGAGACACGGTTAGCACAATTACGAGTGTAGCAAGCTGAATTCATCTACACCCTTAATTATTCATTTTACAAAGGAAATGATATGTACCTGATTGCAGTAACAATGACATCAATAAGCTTTTCATTATCAGGTATCGTCTCAATTATCTAAAAAAATAAAATCCCATATACTGTAAATACAAATTTTAAAATGATGTAAAGGCGGAAAATGATAAAATAATTAATTAAAGATCATTGTAATCATAGTTATTACTGTGGTTTTAGAAACAATAAGCATTGATAAATTCTCACTCCTTGTGTTTATTACGAAACAGCTTACTGAAAGTCGTATTTTCGAAATGATTCTTTTCGCGGCGTCACTGGTCAAATCAGTATTCTCGTCGTTACACTCATCATCCAGAGTGACGGTTACTCTGAAGACTTTCCCAGAATCTTGAAGGAATAAGGCTATTTCCACGTTAATTACGCTATGTAGTTTCCGTGTATAAATTGCAATGTCAACCAATACTACTACTATAATAATATGTTATTATTTTTTATGGCATGCATGTTTACATGTAAAGGCAGCGAAAAGTTTAATAATTAATAATTAATTCTTATCGGTCAATGTTTACATTGACGTTGGTTTCCGCTGGGTGAATTTGTATACTATTCTTAATGGAGTGGCATACCTGTATTGGCAGTTAAACTAGCTGCTGAACTTGTCCAAGAACCTTTCTTCGCATAAACCCTGATGGTGAAACTTGTTCCAGGTGGATAAGTTCCAGTATCAAACGTGAGTGTGCACGCTGTTGCTGTGATGTCGGTACATTTAAAGCTTTCCTCACTTCCTGATTGTGCCTGGTAAGTTACTGAATAAGAGTTCTGTGAAGTAACGAAAATACCTAATCTTTATGAAAACGTTACTGTCTAATTTTGTTATTTAGTAAGTGAATTATTTATGTAGCATGGGTTTTATCCAAGTAGTGAATTAGACGCTAGTTCACTTGGTGAGAGTTGGCAGTGTACTTAAATATTTTTGGTGTGAACAAACCTGTTGACTATTTGTCGCGGGACTCCATGTTACAGTGATAGAATCTGTTGTCGCAGTGTACTCTTGAGTCGTGACTGGTGTACTCGGTTCTGTCAACAGTCAAAATAACGTTGTGGAATTGCTGTTTACATTAGAAAGAGTATGAAACGTTCATTCAGGTCTCTTAATCTTGAGAACAATAGATATTTACTTTGTGCTGGTGTTCTAATAAAGGACTCAATATGGGATTCTATTGCTAGTAAAGGGGAAAAAGTCGCGTGAATTAGAATCGATTTTTTTTTCAGTTTTACCATCTTCAATACGCGTAAATTAATTTTCTTAACAGTTACATCTGTTCATCATGAAAATGATTTTGGACCTACAAAATTGTATGTTCCCCAAAGGTTGACAAAATTCTCAATTGTCACGTATTTCTGTTAAACTCACTTGTATTTGAATTAGTCGTCACTTCTGCGCTTGACTGTCCTTGTTTCACGGCGACTAATCTAAACGTGTATTCTATTCCGGCTGATAAACCATTCACGGCTTTAGCTGCAATTGAACCATACAGTATAAACTATAGATTTTTATAAGCTATCTTGTTTTGTAGTATCAACAACAAATGTTGTTTTAGTAACAAACACTTACATGTGCCTGTCAGTCCAGTAAATGTGCTTCCAGATCCACCACCCTGTGATGGGATTTCATACGTCAGTTCATAGGTGTGAACACCTCCTGTTGGTGCATTCCATCGAACTGTTATCGTTTCTTCTGTAACATCAGCATCTACCATTGTTTGGAAAGTGGGTGCTTCTGGTTCTGCAAAAAAGGCGATACTGTATTAATTGCACTTCTTACAATACACTATCGCATTGCCTTGCAAAATTGCATATCAGTATTTTGTCCATCTTACAATTACTTTTTAGACCTATGTTTCTCATCAAATAATACAGCAGGTCTTCATAATTTGCAGGTGGTAAATATTCTCACTCGTCGCGTATGTTTGATCCAGTAAAACGGTTGCCGCTCCTCCGCCCACGGAACCTTCCACACGAATGTTGTACTGTGTTCCTGCACTCAGGTTTGGAATCTCGTGACTTCCGGCGCTTCCGAAGTTTCCGGAATGCGCTTAAACATTGTTACTGAAATAAAATATAGTCTTCAGATCAATTCAGTAACCTTTAGGGCAATAAAATTAGATAATCACCCAAAGTTCATTTTCTTGGTGATACTGTTGTGAAATATCAATTGGGGTAAAACAACTAACAATGTAAATAAGGATACAAAAGAAATAGTAAACAAAGATGAATTGTACATATCTACCTGAATATTAAGATGGTGTCATAGTCTGATGTTGATTTCCATGTTACTGTTATACTGTTGGCATTTGAACTTAACGTCTAAAATGGGTAAAAGAACATTTATTGTACATTTTCAAAATCGGAAAAGAAAGGAGAATTATTCATGATCAAGTTTTCTGGCCTCATTCATCCAGTGAGTAGTTAATAACATTTTCGATACATTTTCAAAGGAGAGGCTTGTTACAGTATTTTAAATTCAAGAAACATTTGAACAGATAAAAGACTTGCCGCATTCAAACATAAGTTTGATGAAAGAATTTGTTAGAAAATGAGATGCAAACGAGACGAAGAGCAGTTTTATACATAAACAATGTAGCATGAATGATGGAATTTAAAAGTTAAGTAAACTTAATTCTTACTATCTCTGGAGGTGCTGGAATTTCTGTTTGGACCATTAGATTAGCTGCTAAACTGGATAACGATCCCTTCTTCGCATAGACCCTGATAGTAAAACTACTGCCAGGAGGATGTAACTGCAAGTTGTAACTGTGATGCCCGTACACTGCACGTGATTTATCTCACTGCCGGAATCTGGTTCATAAGTAACCGAATAGGAAGTCTACAAATAAATAAAACAATTTCTGGAGTACAGAGCACGAAAAAGATAAATTTGTTCATTCAGAATTTGATACAGCTAACCGTGTCTTAACCACAAACCTGTTGACTGTTGGCTGAGGAACTCCACGTGATGCTGACAGAACTTTTTGTGGAGGTATATTGTTGGTTTATTACAGGAGATTTTGGTCCTGTAATAAAAATAATTTTCATTCAAATTGTCCAACATTGGTGCGTGTTTGAGAAACATTAATGGCTGTGTGTTCTCATTTATATACACATTCTTTTTCAAAACTCACTTGTGTAGGTACTTATTGTCAATTCTTCGCTTCGCTCTCCGTATTTCAAAGTGACCAAAGTGAATGTATAGCCCTCGCCAGCAGATAAGCTATTCACGACTTTCGCTAAAAATTCGAAGGGGACGTTGCATTAATTCTACGAAAATACTTGAGTACTTGAGTACATAAATGGAGAAAAACCTTACTCCCTTCCCAGCATGTCAATGAGAAAATTCCTGGAGATCAATAAGATTTCCCAGACGAAACCCCTGAGTGACATTCTGGAAGTTACTGCATGGCTACCGGAACGGATCCTGTACGGATCTATCCAGATATTAAGATATACTTACATGTACTTGTTAGCCCTGTAAAAGTGCTGCCTGATCCGCCACCCTGTGATGTGATTTCATAAGCCAGTTCATAGGTGTCAGCACCTCCTGTTGGTGCATTCCATCGAACTGTTATCGTGTCTTCTGTAATATTTGCATCGATTATTACTTGGAATGCCGGTGCTTCTGGAACTGTACAGTAATCCACAAAAAGAATACCATAAGATTTGTTATTTTTATAAATTGTTGAAATTTTACATCAGAAAATTTAATCAAAAATAGTTTAAAGTAATTAGAAACAAAGGAATCCTATCTACGCTGAGAAACCAGATCCTCAATAGCATTGTTTCCAGTTCAATGTTTTGCTACTTCGTGTCTTTATTTTGTGAAAAGAACCGGAAAATTTCTTACTTGTAGCCTTGGTTTGGTCAAACAATATCACAACCTTCCCTCCACCTGATACGCCCTCTACCCGTATGTTGTATTGTGTTCCTGAACTGAGGTTCGGTATCTCATGGCTTCCAGCATTTCCAAAGTTGTCTTGGTGAACTTCTACTTCATTACTAGAAAAAATATAAAGCTACATAAAACTCTTTGATCATTGACATGTTAAAGATATGAAGGTTTAACATCTCGAAGGCAATTTACACTACATGCTATTCTCATAAATGCACCAGTACACTCTGTAAAATGGACTACTGTAGAATTCTTTTGGTTGCGGCGAAAATAAGATGGTTTCGAATAAATACCTGAAAATTACGATGGTGTCATAGCCTGTCGTGGATTCCCATGTAACTGTTATGCTGTTCAAACTTGAATTTATTGCCTGAAATGATGATTCAACCATTATTAAGTTTTATGCCTGGGGTTAAGTTTTATTTTCAGACCAGAACTATATATACAAGTAGGATGGTTTGTTGTTATCCTTTATGTTAAGTGATAAGAATCTATTCCAAATTTTACAAATTCTCATTTGGTGAAATTATTTGGATGACCCAAACGTGGCCAGGGCCACGAATCATGGCCCGGGGGTCTGAGGATGGGCCATTTCAGGGCCATTGTGGTGTACGCATGCGTTTATTTGGTTTGATGGCCCGGGCTATGTTTTGGCTGTCCAAATAAATTCACTCATTTACTATAGTTGGTGGCGCTGGAAGCTCCGTTTCGGCAGAAAGACTGGCTGCTGTGCTTGTCCAAGGACCTTTGTTTGCAAACACCTTGATAATGAAGCTTTGATAGATGTCCGATCCAAACGATATTGTGCACGTTGTTGCTGTTATTTCAGTACACGGTGCATAGTTTTCCTCATTTTCGTTTACTGGTTGGTACGTCACTGAGTAGGAACTCTACAAATAAAGGAAGTGTTGTAAATTGCTTGTTCTTTTTATGAAATAGTACTGAAAAAAGCGATGACAAATATCGAAATATGTTGACCCTGTGAACTAACCTGTTCACTGTTGGCTGCAGAAGTCCATGTCACACTGATAGAGCCTCTAGTTGAAGTGTACTGTTGACTGATCACTGGAGCTTTTGGTCCTTTTGTAAAATAGATACATCAATCTTTAATATTTCTGACTGTGTAGATCATTATTGTTTATCATGATGTAAACATCATGATAAACAAAGTTGTATGTATATTTTATGATGACAATTCACAAAACTCACTGATATTGGTAGTTGTAGTTACTTCTGGACTTGACTGACCATATTTCATGGCTACTAGATTAAAGGTATAATCTCTTCCAGCAGTCAAACCAGTCACAGCCTTTGCTACAAAAAATATACAGACAGTGAAAATGGGCACTTAGTTTATGCTCTGCCACCTGGAAAACTGGAACATTAGTTGGATTGCTCAAGTGTGTGTGTGAGTGTGTGATACAAATTAAGTTCCCACATTCAAGTTATAGAACGTGTGATACAAACTAAGTTCCCACATGGCAAATATTGGTACTTACATGTGCTTGTGAGGTCTGAAAAAGTACTACCAGTCAGTTTATAGGTGTCAGCACCTCCTGTTGGTGCATTCCATCGAACTGTTATCGTTTCTTCTATAACATCAGCATCGACAATCGCCTGGAAATTCGGTGCATCTGGCTCTAAAAAAATTAAAATGTGTTGTCATCAGATTGAAAATGCATAATGTTACCAATAGAGAACACCCTATGTATTTGTTTTTGAAGGAGCGCGGTCCAAATACCTGTCACAATATCGAGAATGCCCATTGATGCCCTATGGAGCATGCATAGAGGGCGGTATCTTCTAGCACGAAATCCTCATAAGAGTGACAAATCCATTGAGTGTTTTTTAGCGATTTTGAGCTCGTTGGTTTGGAACATATCGAATGAAGGACTAAATTGATAACATACTTGTTGGGTATGTTTGTTGTGACACAACAGTAGCTGATCCTCCGCCTGATGATCCTTCCACTCGTATGTTATACTCTGTTCCTGGATCCAGGTTCGGTACTTCGTGACTTCCTGCACTTCCGAAGTCGTCTGTGTGTACTTGGACGTCGTTCCTGAAACAACATGGTTTCAATCAGCTTAAAGAAGGCAAAATCCGACCGAAAACATGGCAAAAATGATTGAGGGGATCTTCGCATACCTGGGACGGTGTCAATGAGACATAAAACCTGATACCATTAGTTATTTAGGGCGTCCTACCTGTAAATGATGATGGTGTCATATAGTGTCGTTGATTCCCATGTCACTGTGATACTATTCACACTTGAACTTAACGTCTAAAATTAAAATGAAAACAAACTATATAAATAAAGAAACCAATTTAATATTTTGTCTGCAGTCCTTAATGCAACGTGATTATCATACATACTAAGCTCAGAGATGAAGCTTGATCAAGAAATGAGGCCTGATCGGGATTTTGAGGCGTGATATTATGGAACATTTTTATAGCACTCATGGGGCACCGCCAGCGAAGTGGTGGGTCCTACTAGTTGTAAACTTAAAATCTAACAAAATATTTCTCACTATATCTGGTGGAGCATCAGGTAGATCTGTTTCAGCCGACAAAGTTGCTGCTGAACCTGTCCAAGAACCTTTCTTTGTGTAAACCCTGATGGCGAAACTTGTTCCAGGTGGATAAGTTCCAGTATCAAACGTGAGTGTGCACGTTGTTGCTGTGATGTCGGTACATTGTGCGTAACTTTCCTCACTTCCTGATTTGTGCCTGGTAAGTTACTGAATAAGAGTTCTGTGAAGTAACGAAAATACCTAATCTTTATGAAAACGTTACTGTCT
>JBCAUI010009836.1:0-10031 GCA_038406195.1 Haplosyllis anthogorgicola | reverse complement strand
GCTAATGTGTAACTCTAATTAACCAATAGGATAGTCTATAGACTGTCACATGACTTGCAGGTGCAGGCAAAGGTGGGGAGCCTGCAGTGCCTCTGGTATTAACTCTAACTGCAGTCTCAGGCTGCAGCGCCTCTGGCAGAGACTCTAACTGAAGTCTGTCTGTTGACACGTCATATTCACGCAGCTGCACCTGCAACATGCAGCATGCTTCCCATGCACATGTGCTGACAGGAGTCATTTTAGATCCAGCTCTCTTAGAGTTAAGTTGTTTTTGGCAGTAAAGTCACACAGTAAAATCTGAACGTTATGCTTCACGCAAAAGATTTGCCGAGTGACTATTCAGGCATCTAATAAAATTTAAGTGAATAAAGAGTTCTGGCAGAATTTTCTAATTTCTGAGTGTTCCGTGAACACACACCGGCTGCAGAAATAATTCAACCGTCGTGGAAACTCCGTTATTACGAATAAACATAAAAGTTTTCCTGCAACAGAGAACACCCAGTGTATTTGTTTTTGAAGGAGCTCGGTTCTAATATCTGTCGCAATATCGAGAATCCCCATTGATGGTCTATGGACAGAGGGCGGTGTACAGAGGGCGGTATCTTCAGGCGCGAAATTTTGTAACGGATAAATATGTATCCAAACTTTAGCCCTACTCTGTGCAAAACTTCAATAGCTAAAATTACATTACCTACACGTGTATAAGTTTAAACATGAAATATTTCTCAGAAAAAGTCAAAGTTTAAAATCTCAAAATCTGTCGATTGACTCCTCATGTGGAAGAAAACATTTTTTTCCGAAAAGTAAAGTTTGCGTAAGTCAGCGACGAGGAAGGAACTGTGTATGTATTTCCTTCTGGCATTAATGAATATTCTATGTAATAGATTTCAGTCTGATTTGTGACGTCCTTTTTACTTTTAGCTTGATTACATCCAACAATAGGCTTCCTGCCCACCATGTTTTCCGGTCTCGGTTTGCTTTGTGACCGAATAGTTTCAAACATTTATTACTTTATAGTGCTTTGAATGGGTTGAAGTTCTTCTTCAGTACACAGAATTCGTATCAGACATTCAATAATAGCGCATCAAAAGCATAGCGTGGAATTCTTTCGTTCTCTCCTTTATTCGTTTACAAAATGATGCTATTTTTTAGCGTGTTTTCATAAACTTTAACGGTCACCCATAACGCAACAACATGAATTGCTGCACCCGTTAATGTGGCGTTAAGGTTTGCGTGCAGTGATTACCTAACGCTCATTTGGTAGCGTTGGGGAATAACTGCATATAACGCTACTCTTAATGCACCAATTTCTTAACGCGTGTGTGCATAAAGGGATGTGCGTTAAAGTTTACGAAAACGCGCTGATAGTGTAATGCTTTTGTGGCGCTCTGAAGGAAATGGGCATTAGAACTGCCGAGAATGAAATTTCTATGCTCTTTTGTTCTGTACGTTTTCAAATTGATAGAAATTTCAGAAGCTGTTCTTTTTCGAGAACACAGCGCGAATTTCTCCTGTTTCCGGTTCCCACCAATTTCCTGAGATTCAATAGCCTCCCCTGTACAGTGCATTAAAATTATTTTAATTTAGAAACAATAGCATTATTAACGGACATGCAAATGTCAACGAGTAACATATTGTTGTATACTGTTTCCTTGATATGTGCGCTACCAAAAGTTATCATCAAAAGATGAAATTCCTAAAGCTTCGATAGGGAGTTAATGTGCTCTCGGCTTGGATTTTTTGAAGTGAGATATGAATTTAAATTGCAAGTGCTCAGTGCAGGAAATTTCTGTGACAAGTTTAGCATGTAGTAAATAAAAGGCAACTTGTAATTCAAATAGTATGCTAGGAAATTACAGTAAAACGTGCCTTGGGCGACCACCCCATTTTTCGAAGGCTGAGTCGTCGCCCTTGGAGTGGTGGTTTTCCAAGGCAAGTCCAAATTGCGTAAAATTTAATGTGATAAATCGCGAGTTATTGCGATCGTGAATGGTGGGGTGGTCGTGCAAAATGTAGTCATTTTTGCTATTACAAGGGAAGCTTGTGATAATATGTTGGATTTCCCACAGTACGCTTGTGGACAAAAGTTCATCGGTAAAAAAAATTGATGGGGGCAGCACCTGACGGGCCTTAAATCTAATGTATATTTATGTATTCTTATGGGGATCTTTTTGGTTAGGTTTTATGGGGAAATTCTTCCTGCGACAAACACAACAATTTCGCGTAATGTAACAGAAATTTGCACTAAAAAATTGTTGTACAAATTGAGAAATGAGAACAGTGTTTCTGTTGTTCGTAATAATAGCTCAAGGTGAAATTTCATTGTATCCATTGATTATAGAGATGTTGTTAAGTAACAAATTGGACGCGACCTTGTCTGATATTTACAGAGATAATGAGATCTGGTTCCCATCCTCCTATTATTATTTCTTTTCAGGTTCTGAATTAATAGTATCTAGGGCAAGATATGAAAACAATACATTTGCTCGGAAAAATACTATTATTTGATACGTTTTGTGGTCATCGTATTATTCACGAACGTCTGGGTCGTGATTACATGAATTTCAGTAGGATACACTCTGTGTACTTTGGAAACTACACATCTCGAACAAGACACGACGAGTTTTCAAAGGATATACAAATAAACATTACTATGTCACCAGTTTTGAATATGTTAGCCTCAAAGAAAAAGACAGAACTCTAATTTAGACCAGCTGGCTAAATTATGATCGAAGAACGACGAGAGGTCCGAGTCGAAAGTAAGACAACGAAGCGAATCCAGTGCAGGTAAACTATTTATTAAATCAGTTACAACTACAGCACAAAGTACGAGTATCAAATCTAGCAAAAATCACACAGGTTTGGGAGTATTAAGTGGCTACATGCATGAATGAGAATCAACATATTATTGGCTACTTTGATCAGTACATGTATACTTGGACAAACATGATTCGTTTAGATTTTACATCAGTGCATAGCTAATTGGTGGCAAAAGTTACAAAATTTAATGGGTGGCGTAAGCTACAAGTGTCAGCATGATTTATGACGTATGCCACGTTAACTACTCTTAGGTTACGACATGCTCTATAAGGGTTTCCTAAGACAACAAGTATGTGTGTAAAAGTATATAAAGCAGATGGAGACAATGTCTGATTGAACTGATTTTGTTGAAACAATTAATTGGCACAGACGTACATCTATATCTGACGCATTTACATAGAGACAAAATGAAGACCATTTAGCCAGCAACTTTTTTATCATACTTCATGGAAAATGAACTAAAATGAGACTTTTAATTATTTACTTAGATGACCAGTACACGGAACTCGTATCAGAAGTTTAACACGGCACCTCATGGAAGATCCTTCTTCGTTCTCCACAGTCCATCGTGACATTTAAATGTCGATGACAATTTTCACGATTTTAATTATTATCACATAAATAATTAATATACATGGTATTTTAGCACAGCACACTAATTAAGAGATGGTCACATAAAACGTGAATTCATTTATTTTGAACTAAAATTTAATGCAGTGTAACAATATTAGAAAATAACAGATCATTAATCTTATAGCTTGGAAAAAACATATACGATGGAAACGAACATTGGTTATCTCAATTTCATGCAACATCTACACCACAAAGAAGGAGCTAGTTTTATCATAAAGACAAAGAATGGCCTCTATTACCCAATATTGCCTTTCTGCATTTAGAATGATTGGATAAGTATAGACTTTTACTGTCTGAGATATCCCCATAAACCTCCCAATAGACCTATAACAGAGCCTGTATTGAGACATCTCCGCAGGTTAGCAATGCTTTTAAATTATATTCCCACTATTGTCTGTGGACTGTGTAGACCAACAATGGCTGTACGATTGCTTGAACGCATCATAGGATGAAACTGTCTTGAAATCTAGCCTGCGTTACCGGCAAAATCAAAGGTTTGGTGAAGACCCACGTACTGCCTTCACACCTACGTCCGAATACTTGCAGTCCAGTACAGGAAATTCGTTTCAGAAGTTTAACACAGGCACCTTATGGGAGCTCCCCTCCCTCACATACTCCATGTAAGATACGAATTTTGTGTAATACATGACCTTATCACTACGCCACCAACATATAACCCAAAACTTTTGAAAATAAGTAATAAATAAAAGTGACGTCATAATCTTCACGCACGTCTGAGGGATCCGTCAACTTTTCACAAACTCATCACTTAGCGATCTTTTCCGGTAGCAACCAGCTAGAGCTGCTTTCAGCCCTATGCATTCGGCGTGTCCCATTAATATTAGGAAACTTCAGGATCGTTTGTTTGTTCGTAAAACAATATAATGTAATTGTGTAAAATTTGTTTTGCGATGCACACTTTATGATACTTGTTTCATTGTTGTATTTCAGTTAAATATAGGTTCTTAATTACCATACATTTTTACTTGAGATATATACAAACAGATCATGAAACTACTATTAAAAGTTTCGGGCCATCGCGTACAATCAATAATCGTATGCGATTTCAATCAAAAATTTGACGATAGAAACATGACTACTCAAAGTACAGAGATGTTAAATACCAGATCCTGGCTTATTCCTACCAAACTAACACTTCTATGTTCGTTAAAACATTACATTGTCCTGCCGTCTTGTTGAGTCGTATAAAACAAAGAGTTCACTCTAGAATTATACTAAATGTAATAAATTGAAGAATATTCCCAGCCATTAATTTTGGTTTTCATTATTGCTCATTTTGTTCGAAATTGAACGTGAAATAAGAGTTTGAATTTTACTGGTCTACTGAATAGATGATATTACACTGAAGTAGAACACAATGATATGCAATCGAGGTCGTTTGCGATTACATCCCAAGTACTGTACATCTGCTTTACAGGAGCCCTGTATCAAACTAAAGAGGATTTACTGAGCAGCAGTAAGGTGAATGCTTAACAAATGGAAATACTCTGAAATCAATTTGAATTGAAGAAAAATCAAAACGTCTGTTCACTGAGTGGCTTCTTAGTTTGGAAACAATAGGTACTTCAGTTAGAGCAGCCTGGAATTCTATTGTTGCGAAATGGAATCAATTTCAGAAGTTGCTGTTGCATGATCTAATTAACTACAATTAAACAATAATTCCAGTCATACACAGACTGAAATTCTGGAGTGTATGCTGGAATTGGTTTGCTTTGTTGAAAATTTCTCTGATGATTAATGTACGCATGGAAAGGTAAATCTTCGGTGGCTCGTAAGAAATAAGAATTTACTTTGTCAATTACTAGAATAGATGGTCAGTAATTGGATTGAGATTCTTCACCAGTGGGAACAAAATGGGATCAACTTGAGAGGCCTTGAAACACTTCTTAAAGCTCTGGACAGCTTTTAATGCTAAGCAGTTACTGATGAGACCAAAATAGACGAGCGTTTGAATTAAACTGGTTGACTGTGACTTATTCTACTGTGTCTTGTACAGAATAGATTGTGAGCTGCAGGTCAGAAGCTGTAAAGTAAATCCATTTAGAAATTTGAATAATAAAGAACTAGTCCTGCCCGCCACTTCGTTGGCCATTCCCGTGCGTGACGTCATCATTTTGTTGGGCGTGGCCTTCATGTCATATTTTTCCGTGACGTCATCACTTTCTGTGTGAACTGAGAACCATAGCCCGGCTTAGTAAGGAGATAATGTATACTTGCAATATATCATTCAAAAACACAAAGCAATGTGGGTCCAGAATTTAATCCAAAGCAACCTTTAGGTGGAGTTTTAATGTTAATATAAAAAATATCATGTATCCAAGGACATTTGAAACCTGTAGCTGTGACATTTTAACACGACTTTTTACTTGCTAGAATTTAGTTAGTGTCAATCAACTCAAGAATATCATATAAATTGACATTTAGTAGATCTTTGGTTGTACGGTAACTATTTAAACATTTTTATAACAATAACAAAAATTAAACATGGACCCTGGAACAATTTCTTTTTGGAAGCTTATATATAATGAAACCAATCTATGCTTTTTGAAATAGATCTAAGTTTGTTACTCTGAAAAGTATAACATTTGAAGTATGAGTGGGACAAGGCATTGGATGAAATGTGTGGTTAAGGCTTTTCATTTTGAGAACAATAGGCGCTTTTGATGAGTTAACGACACAGCATGGAATTTTATTGACGTAAGGAGCTGATTGTTCAGCGGTGATCGAAATTTCATAAAAGAGGAAATTCAATTTCAAGGTAGCAAGTTAAGCAGTGGCGGATCCAGGATTTCTCGTAGGAGGGGCGCCAACCTTGGGGCGTCCCAATTTTTACCCAATCTTTGCGCAAAAATCCCAAAAACTGCATGAAATTGAAGAAATTTTGGGCCGTGGAGGGGGAGGGGCGCCTCCCGCGCCCCCTAGATCCGCCCTTGTTAAGATACAAACTTACATAAAATACATTGAGGGATTAATACTTATCACTTGCATAAATTGGAGTTAATGTAAAAGTGCAAATTTGTAACTGAAATTGTGTTTTTTTATCTTACAGTATTTGGCATCTTTCAGTCAAGAAGTATATATAGTAAAGTAGCAAGAGCAGGCTTGTCAACATTCCAGCACATCAGTCAGTACACAGACAGCAAAGGAAGCAATTTAATAGTTCCAGTCTCCAACTACACATATACATTTAATGACCCTATTTCCTTTATAATCCCAATACATATTGACACAGCTTAGTATTTATTGAACTATCCCTTGCTGTTCTGTAAATGTACATCTAAAGGTCTATTACTATATGCCTGGGTGATGGACAAGTGTGTAGCTTCACTGTCACGATAGTTTTGGTTTTCTTCATGCAGAACCACTTTTTGGTGGATAGAGAATATGAAATGTTTTAAAGGAAAGTTTTATATCAAAAGGTGTTCATGATAATTAAAATGTTGATAATTTGATATTATAAATTTATATACTACAAAAGTAAATACAACAAATGCTAATTAAAAAAATAGATATTTTCAAAAATATAGATATTTTCAAATGATGTATCAAAATAATAGTTCTTTATTCGTCATCAAAACACTAATTTAGTCTCACAGAATGGGAATCAAATGCATTGTATATACATGTGTCTAGAGAACCAGTAATTAGCCCTCCAACAAATGGACCAGGCAATTATGAGCCATCAATAGAGGAGAGCCCATGTGTTTTGTTGGGATCCTTCACTCTTGTTGTCAGTCAATATTTTAATGATTAGCAATTTACAGCCCCACCTCTGGGAGGAAGAACAACATTTAACAAAATAGTGCTGAGTACAAAGCAATTTCAAGGGTTATTGATCTGTGAAAATTGTCAAATCAATTTTCAGACTTTGAATATCAATTATCTTCAAATACTTTGAATGAATTGTTGTTAATGGAAAGTGTTATAAATGGGAGTTTATTTTTGGGAAGTTATTTCCCTTACATCTGATTTCATCTCTTTCTGCACTGAGTTAAGCCCAAGTCCAGGTCAAATATAACAGGGTATATTTAATACTAAGCAGTGTATGGAACTTCTGGTCTGTCATTATGAAATTGCATACGGCTACTTGGGCATTAAGAGATTTAGGTCCTCCACCCTGTCTGTGGAGCATGCATAGAGGGCGGTATCTTCAGAGTGAAATCCCCATAGAGTGACAAATCCACATAGGAATACAAATTGTAAGTTAGGAAATGTAACTAGGAGGTGGCGACATCTACTGAATATTTGAAAATAATCAAAATACAGTGTAGTACAAGGATGACTCGAAGAAAGGACCTTCATATGCTTAATGAAACATGCTACTCACTGGCGGATCCAGGATTTCCTAGGGGGTGGGCGCCCGGCCCGTAGGGGCCAACCCAATGTGCCAACCCAATTTTCACCTATTTTCGCCCAAAAATCGAGAAAAACTGCATGAAAATGAAGAAAATTTTGGCCGTGGGGTGGGGGGCGCCTCCTGCGCCTCCTGCGCCCCCCTAGATCCGCCAATGCAGATCACCTCTACAGTATGCTTGCATAACCACCAATACGTTTGCAGATAAGACGTTTAACGGTGTAACGTTTATGTGCCAGATGGAGCCACTTAGGTAAATGCTAAAAAGTGGCTTTTTTTCCTGGACACAAGCGTTTATGGATGTGAAAAAGAGGTCTTAATTCTGTATCAACAAGAAGGATCTGTAGTTTTTTCCTCCTGTTATGTAATAGTAAGCTGAACTTTAGGGGGTCGTTTAAACTGCTGGTAAAACAATGCGGCATGAGGCTTTGTGCACCCACAGGTCATCTCTCTGTTTTCTGTTTCAGGTGCACGGATCAAGAAATGGAGGCATAGTGGATGCGATACAGGTGGAGTCCCCCTGGTTTGGTCTTCTGAACTCATCGGATATCGAGACAACACTCAGCCAGTACGCAGGCGCACTCGCACGGTCAATAGTCCGGTTCCACAGGTTGTACTACAGTGATCAGGGTGTTGGAGCTCCCCTGAACGCGGTTGAGGTGTGCTCCCGCCCCCTGTACCAGATCGGACTATTCTACGCCTGCCTGTTCTGTTCAGGATCTTTTCCATCACAAACTGTGTATTGCAATCATCAGAACTGGCCACCGTACACTTTTAATCAAGGATAGAAAATTTGTATTTTGAAATAGATGAATTAGATATCGTATGTATTTATTGTAATGGTGATCATTATTAAAAATTTGTACAAAAGTGTTCCAAGTAAATAAAATATTTTTTTTACCATTTGTTTTCGTTTATGCTTTTTATTACCTGATGAGACAAAAATCTACCATATTTAATCAATTTCATCATAAATTTAAAATTTCATCTGTTTTATTTATTAAGTCCATATTTGACAAATTTGACCACATTTTGTGTAAACGTAATTTAGAAAATCATGATACTACAACACGAGGTCCTAGGTCTTTGACTCGCCCCTCAACATCCCTCCCCGCATTTGTTACAAAATAAGATGTTTCAAGTGGAAATTATTCAAGTATAAATCTGTAAGTCTGTTAAAACCAAATTGAGCCAAATTAGAAAGATTAATTTAACTTTAAAAATCCCAGTATTGTAAAATATGAATTCGAATACAGTGGAGTTTCTATTACCGGCCGGCCAACATCCGGCCATTTCTCATAATCGGCCATTTACCTGCTACCCTCTCATATCTGGCCATTTTCCTAGGATTTCGGGGTGGCCGGTAATTAGACACTCCACCGTAATTCTAGCTTGTGTAACCAATAGAGGTTTTCCAAATTGGTTTTAATGCTCGGAATTAGGCCTAATTCAACAGATACAGTAATTGCTGAAATGCACTGTTGTTTAATTGCAATTAAAATTCTGGCATCAATATTAGTATCATTATTATAGTTAAGAACATACTGTTTTAAGTCTTCCCCAATATTTGCCATTTTGGTTAAAAATCCTAGAAAACAAAATGAGCCTAATTCCATAAAATCAATTTAGAAAAACCTAGAATAACCTCTTTGCCAAATCAGCAAATTCACCAGGCACCAGTTACAAGTCCTGAGTACCACATTCCAATAGAGAAGCGGTACACAGAACGGGATTAACACATGAATAGTTGATGAACTAATCAAGCATGACTGATGGTCTCGGATGACTGGGCGGCAGGATTCACATGTTAAACACAACACAACACTAGGCAGCCGCTTCTTAAACTTTAGGGGATGACCTAGGTTAAAGTTATACCCGATTTTTTTTAAATTTGTGTCTTCTGTCCATTAACTATGACCCTATCGTTGTAGCATGAGAAAGGAAATGGTATATTTCGGAACCAGTGGGCATTTGTGTTGCGTTTTTCTTAGCTAGCAGAGAACCAATACCTCAGTAAGGATACAATAGATTTTTTGCAGCACTGATGTGTGTCATAAAATTGTTTGAAACCACAGTATGAATTATTATAATATCTTACGACTTCAGTTTGTCATACACTCCTCCCCGCTTATATCGATATTTTTGGCGCGGGAAAAAATATCGATATAAGCGGGATATTGATATAAGTGGAATCGATATAAGC
>JBCAUI010009814.1:0-10031 GCA_038406195.1 Haplosyllis anthogorgicola | reverse complement strand
AAACGTACAGTGCAATAAATATGCCGGAAGTGCTAAATATATGTATGGCGTATGAGTGGTTTTTCATAATATAACATGAGTGGACTTTACAGTATGGTGTCAAGCATGTACAAGTATTTCTAACATAAGACCGTGAGTTAGCAAAAGTTTCTGAACCAAAGTCACTAATGGGAAGAAAATTTAAATGTAAACCAAATACTTTCGGCAGAGCATTCCAGAATGAAACTCTGATTTTTTTGCTATCTGCTAAATAAGCTTCATTATCAGATAAGATGAGACACAATGTCTAGTCCGTCGTTCCAATTTGTGTCATTATTACCAGCCCAGCTAGGCGCATTATTGGATTTGATAAATGACCTTGACCGCATTATAGATTTGAGATGAAATCAGAATTCTCTCTAAAATATAAATTATCAAATAAATGATAAAATCTGACTTACTTTGGCTGTTTACATAGTGAAGAATGGTCATCAGAAGAATATGAATGCTTGGGCATTGTTGTAAAAACTCGCTTTATACAATAAAAGCAGATCGGAAAAAACTGTAGGGCACGCGCAACACTTTCAACATCCTCCTTGTCTTATCTATTTTTATTGAATCTTTGATGTTGCGCTATTGCCTGAACTATGCTAGTTGCTATACCTATGTGTAATTTGATTTTCTAGTTTGAGATCTGAACATATTAATTTCTCTGTTTTGCATATGATTACTGTTATGAAATATTTTATTTTGAAGTGCACTGCACAAATAAATATAATTAATATTCCCTTTCCTAGTAAGTCTAATTAGGAAAGCCCTTCTCGAAAAAGGAGATTGTTTGTAGCAAGTTGAAATGAGGATCCGTGACATTGTGTGAATGGACTCAGGAGTGTACCATGTCACCTTCAATTAACTACCGCAGGATAAGATTAATATTTCATCAGGTTCATGAAACCCACACAGTCTTCACTGAACCTGCAATAAAGGTGGCCATCACTTCTTTTTCACTGTCCAAAATATTTATAAATAATTAAGTATATAATACCCCGTTAACTTACAAATTCCAAGAACATCTTGAAGAAAATCTGACCCAAAATTTTGCTGGCTTACTTACAGCAGTTTCTCAAACTTTATGTGTGCAGTAACACATGATACATGTCTTTGGCATTGTGACCTGTTTATTTAATTTCCCACAAATTGAAGCCATATCTGTTAATGCGGTATATCACAGTAAATTATACTTGTTTGTGCCACGACAGCGAGTGCATCATTGATTTGCAGGAGTAAAGTCACGACCTGGGTAAGTAAAATGGGCATTAAAGCACAGGATCAGTATTTCCCATCGGGCTCTATAATAAGATGGCTTTATGCCTTTAAGTGTAGGATCAAAGTAAGTAAGGTTAAGTGTATTTATAACATTAATAATGGAAACCTACAGGATCCCAGGGTGACAGGAGTTCCAGCTGTTTACACTTTGGTATCATAGTGAATCCTGTTGTCAGCTTGTGTTAATATTGGATGCGTTTAAAATAAGGCGTCTTCTATCTTTGCATGGTAACAACTACCCTTCCTCGGGACATGTGCGCAACCATTTATCGGGCCACCGATACCCCTGTTTTGGACTTAATATGACTGGGAGTTTCGGTTTTAAATCCAGGGATTCTCACATGATCCGTTCCTTTTTCCGTTGATCTCAATTTCATTGCTGTTTGCTAAACTGGATGACAATTGTATGACTACATATGCATGGCTGAAGTACTTTTCATGTTACAAGAAGTTTAAGTCATTACATCTGTTTATATCTTCTTTTGAATGGAAAGCAAATTCTGTAATCATAACAAAGACATCACGTACTATAACAGTTGGGGAAAGCCTGTCCAGGAATAGGGTCCACCCAGCCTGTTTTGTTTTCTCTCATTAAAAGTTTCATTGAGGTTGTGTGTAAGTTGCCGAGGGACCCCGACATTACTGCCGGCTCTTAGCAAACAATGGCAGCTTGTTTTCAGACGAGACTAATGTCCTGTTATTCACCAAGAAAAACATCATTGGATTTCTCTAAATCCTTCCGTTCCTGTCTGCTGGCGTAGCTCCTTATTGTCCACAACTGGATAATGTATTTCTCAAAACCTACGAATAAATTAAAGGACTGAGGTATTATTGTTGATGAAACAAATTATTTATATTTAGTTTGAAAAGTGGAGACGATTTATTCGATTGGAATCACACCATTGGAAGAAAAGTTGCTTGTTTCGTTTTCTTAATACGTTCTAGAAATCAATGCCTGCAAGAATTCACTTTAGAAAATCCTTCCTTTCTCTTTGTTACTCATGCTTCAGTTATATACCTTGGCTTTGTTTTTCCAGATATAGCAAGTGACCTAGCAAACATTCTGTATGGTCCTTATGACATTAAAAGAAACATTTTCCAACAGGTGCAACGTCCGTTTCTTTCCCGTTACAAATGTCCAGGGTCTGTAATTGACATTTACCAGAACAGCAGGTTCTTTCAGGCCTGTTTCTTGTTCTTTTACCTGAGAACAGGAACAGGAAGAAAAAGTCACACAAATGCGCTCTCAACATAAAACACAAGCCATTATACAAACCGTTATCCTTCATATGAAAGTAAATTTCCTTGTAAATATCATTTTCTGTCGAACACAGCAGATCTACTTTTTTCCAGTAGAAACTAGGTCAATGTAAGAAATGTCAATCTGAGAACCTGAAATGGGAAATTTGACCAAAGTGACATTCGTTGTCTCTGTAATTCGTTGTTTCAATGATTCGTAGCCTCCTCGAAGCACAAGTTCTGACTGTATTAACAGAATATCTCGTTAGACGAAAATGCAATTGTCATTTCATGAGGTATTTGAACACACTGGTGCATGGACCAATTATTAATGTCTGTGATATATACTACTTCAGTCTTTGTAATGTCACCAAAATGTTTTGCATTAAATGACCATTTATAAAAATAAACATTTGAGAAGAACTTTCAACTAACATTTACTGGAAGCAAATCTTCCTTAGTTCTCTCACTATCGCGTAGCTATTATATTAAATTGTTGTTATCTGTTAGTCTTAGGAAAAACTGCGGTAGCATCCTTTCAATATGTCCAATGCTAGGCGATAATACTATGTCAAAAGCACCATCATCCAATGCACTTGTTTATCTGACAACAGGAACCTAAAATGTGAATGTCAGCTTTAGTACAAGGGCGTTTTGAGGTGAATCGGAAAAACATGAAACCTTACCTAAATGCATCGGGCACTGAGTCTCTTTTTGTGCCAAAGCGATTAGACACATCATAGATGTATCATTAATGCTGCAGGACTATACAACATATTTTATGAATGCTAGATGGAACCCGTCCGTTGGACGGTAACAGGAACACTTCGGAGAATTGGCAGATTTACTCCGCCACTCTCCCCCGGTAACAATTATTATGAAGTGACTGTTTTTGCATATTCTTACGCTTGGTGAACACATGAATAGGCACATAGTTGTACGTTTCGAAGCAAGTTGGATGCTGATCAACTACAGCAAGTAGTCAAGTAAATGAAGAGGATCTGCAGATATTGCAGGTAATTTTTGAGATAGCATTGTGATTTTTTAAAGAAGCGACATCGACATTAAACACAAGCAGTTTGTCAACTGATTGTGATACAAGAAGAACACAGGAGTTCTTCATTTAAAGCCAGCTGCACTAAGTATCATCGTACAAATAGGTTAATTAGTGTTACTTGCATTGAAAGGCACGTAGTTACATCTAAAGCCAGGTGCATCGTTTAACATGATGCTGTAAATGCAATAGTCCAAGGTCGTTGTCTCAGGAGGCACAAATAAAAGAAACTTACCTAAAGGCGTTTAACCACTTCATCCCTAAGTGACATTTCTCAGAAAACTAATTGTTTTGTTTGTAATCACCTAAAAGTTCCTTTCAGATGGGATTAGAATTGTAAAGGGCCGCATCATCTAAATCTATCCATGTGAAGGGAGTAGGTTTTTACTGCACTATAAAACGACACACACAAATATAAACAGCCATTACAAATGGCCAGCAAGGATTATTTTCTTTTAAAGGACAAAAAGGCATCTTTAAAAATATGCGTCACATTCTAACGTCTCAACCAAACCATTGATTTATTTTGAAACAATCGTGGAAGTTCCATTGTTCTGGAATCATCCCTTTCATGTTCAACAGGATTTGGAGCATATTCACTTTAAATGGTCATGAGTTGTTACTTTATGCAAGTTAACAACTACATTACTGTCACGTAGACAAGTGCAAATAATAGTGTAATAACTCTGTGATACCAACGAAAAGCTTCAACGAGGCAATTTTTCTATCCAAATATGTCGTCACATGTTTATTGGTCAATTAAGTGTCGTGCGCAATTAACAAAAGAATAGTAGAAAGCACATGCATGTTGACTTAATAATATTTTATGTGGCAGGTCCGAATCTCCATATCCACAAACATTTACAAGCTGCACATCATTAATGGAAATAATTATCCATAAATCCCTCATAACGTTTGTTGGGTAATTTATGGAATAGAGTTATGGACAACATGAGTATGTTTTATTGGGTTACTTATGGTCATTAGCAATCCGAGGCAAGGTCTATTCACAACACACAGAATGAAATGAACCACGAATTTTGTGAATCTAAATCTGGCTAAATCTTGTCTGTAAACATTAAGCAAGATGATATTGTTACACCAAGAGAAGGCAATGCAATATGTTCTTCAGAACAAATCAGATTTGAAGGAAGCTTAATCCATAGCTACATTTTGCGACTTCATTTATTTAAAGTTTGAAAACCTGGCTTGTTTTTGAAAGCCAGATTCGATACATTTTGTAAGTTGTTATAAACAAACAAGTTATTCAGGACTGTCACAGCATTTCTTAATTTGCTTTGAATTAACATTAGAGATGAATGGTTAGCGGTGTTAACTGATAAAAATGTAATATAAGTCCATGTACAAAACTTTTAAGGGTAGCTATCCACTGCCAGCCTGCCTAGAAATTGTCTGGTCCTTGTCATTACTGATCAACAAGCCTGGCTGTGTGCCTATGGCAGTCAACCCTACCTTACGTTACTGCGGAACTAATCCGTTTATTCTGCAACAAATCCAATAATCCAAAGCCTGTGTTGACATGCATCAAGCTATCGCTGCAGCACTCTATTTAGCAACATGTCGGAAACTTTTACACGTGTTTAGATATACTTATATGGAGAACATCTCTTTCCTTCTAGGCACCAAAGTAATTTTACAAAGCAGATGGCGTTTAAGCGTGCATAATTACAAGAGAATCTAGAGATGGTATTTACCAAATGTAAAACGTTGATTAGTTCATCTTTTTTTTTGTATTTTTGTGCCACCGTCGTAGAAGCCACCAAGTCATTCCCTTCCGAATTCGAGAAAACTCTAACAACAGTTATTTTCTTACGGTTCAGAAACAATTGACTAGGCATAAATCACCTGTTATTTTAATTGAAAGATTTAAATGACCAATGACAGATTGGGTTCAGACAGACTCTTTGAAAATGCATTTGTTAGATGTGTACCGTCTGCTTCATTTCATCTCTGTTTACGTGCTTAGAGAAACCCCGACGAATCTAAACGGATAACGACATACGTTAGATCTGTGACCCTCACGCTGCGATAGATTATATGTGTATGCTTCTTAACATTATATTTGCTAATGGTAAAAGGTAAACTGCTCTCGCATGAAAAAGTGTGTGATGTTGAAGCGGAATGAAAGTCAGGGTTTTAAGAACGTACATGCGACAAAAGTGAAAAACTTTTGTCTTCTCTCAGCTGTATACCTAAATTTAACTCTCATTCTATAAAATTGTTGCTACACGTATTTAGTTCCGTGGTGAAACAAAATCTAGTTTGGATTCAGGTAAAAGACCCCCAAGAGATAGTCCTCGTCTAGGTTCACTAAATTACATACTATTCATCACTGGAATGAGCAAGTATCAATGGCATCATGTATGTAACCCCTGCAGCGCACAACGTCAGCTCCGATTTAAGCATGCTTGAGTTAAATGATATTTGATTGAGTTCAAGACATCCGTGCTGAAAGCAATGACTTTGTTGGACCAGTTCTATGAATATTTCATCATCTTCCTCCACCGCAGTAGTTTCGCTTTATGTGATGTATATAAATTTGTCCTTGAAAAGTTCAGCATTATAAATGTAATTATCTTACATAGTGTCGCACTGGTGCGACAAAGTAAACACATAGTCTAAGTATTTAATTAATCAAGGAGCTTACAATTTTGTTTCTTTTATGAGTATATAATGAATTTTACAATTTTCATGATACCCTGTGATTGATATTTTTAAGGTTATAAAAGTTATGAAACAATGCTATACTTTTATCAACATTAGATTCAAAGCTTTGTTTTCCCTTTTTTGTTCTCATTATAGTACAATTTAAGATTAAAAAAGTAACTATATCTTCAATTCCGACACAACGGCCACAGTACATGAAATGCTAAAATTTCTTTTTAATTATGCTATTCAAATACGTACATAATACCTGAACAATATATTTAAACTCTTTAAAGGACGTCTTAGAGTGATACAACCAGCTTTGCGGCTTGATATTCTATTGTATCGCAGCCAAATCCACTACATTAACAAGATATATCACTCTGCATTAAACGTAATACAGTTGCATGTGTTAAAGCTATTCCACCAGTTTAATCTAACGAAAGATCCGAAAATGTTGCTTGCATTTTACATGCAAGTTTACAATACAAACAGACAACCAAAATAAAATTATAATCATAGACCACAATCGACACCAAAAATCCTTTAGCGTTACATTCCAGCGTGGGTGATTTGTAAGAATAGATCTATTTTGCACAGAAGAATGTTTATATCGACTTACCTGATCCTTAATGCGACAGGATTAATGAAATTGCACATGTCATATTGCAATGAAGGAGAAAACGTATCAGGCTAACAACCTTCTGTGAAATCAGAGCCTACTTCTAACGCCGGAACTATTGATCAATAGGCTGAGTTTGTACGTAATGTGATAGTAAGAAATTACTTATAACATACTACAGCAGACCTTCCTTTGGGCGGCCACTGAATTTTGTGCAGAAAAGTGGTCGTCAATGGGGTGGTAGTCATGCAAAGCAGGGTTCTTTTCTGTGTAATTTAATGTGTTTCATATAAAGTCTGATGGTCTTGCAAAGAGAGGTCGGCCGCACAAAAAAGGTCCACCCAAAGGAGGTTCCGCTGTACTTATAACACACAACAATAATCACAACTTCAAGTCCAGATTAGTGATTATAGTACAAAATGTTTCCATCTGTTTATTTTTGTTAACAATCATGGAATTGTGGACTGCTACTACACAACTACAGTGCAGCAAAATGAAAGTCAATGACTTTAGTTCGAATTAGCTGTATTATTATTTTGAAATACTAAGAAATGAAAATGTGATGCTAGTTAAAAGCATATACTGTAATCTGGCACATCTGTGAAATTAGTGCGAAGTCACGCGTAGTTCTTGGACACGAAAGCTGAAAAGAATATAATCCCTGATCTGATCACTACATGATGTTTTGCAATGCTAAGTTGACTACATTTTGTAATGGTCTAACGTCAATTTGTTCTACATCTTTGCATTCCATAAATAGGCAAACGACATAGGGTTTACGATATTAGGAAATTGGAGTATCCAGTCTGTTGGCTTAAGACAGGAGGAGCAATTTATTTTCAAAGCCTCGGATATTTCTTTCTTCTTAGCAACTTTATTGGATGGTGCAAGAAGCCAAGTCGTTGTCCACCCCAGAATGAACAAATTAGTCTGAACGAATTTATGATTCCGCATTTTTAATTGCATGCGGTGTCATATACAAACGACATCACAACATCAGATAATCAGAGCTGTTGTGTTATTTAAAACATTCAAAACTTTACAGAAGTGTCCATAATAATTGTCGAACGTTTGTTAGCATGAAGCGCTGCTGCGCAGGCGGCCCGGATTCTATTCCCAGACAAGGTAGAGACATTGGGCATTGTCTCAGTAAATCACAGCCTCACCAAACCAAGGTGTAAAATTAGTACCAGCCCTATGTGGGATAGCAGAGATGTCACCATGTGGAGCAACACCTGATTGCATCACCATGATGCAATTATCACCAGGGGGATAATTATACCAACGTTGGGCAAGTTCTCAAGTGAGTTCCTGGCTGGGAAGTTAAAAGTTGTAAACTGCAGTTGATGTACATCGGTTATTAGACAAGCGGTATATCAAGTGTAAATTAACTTTAACATTTGTAAGGACATCAGTATGGCGCTGCCCGATATGAGCGGATACGTTGACCTTGGCTCGAAACTTGCATGAAGTTTATTTCTTCACAATGTTTCCTCTATTCGAAATGTTGGCTTGAAACCAAAATTCATAATTTAAAAAAATGCTTATTCTTTTATTTCCTTTCTTTGACTTTTTACTACGCAGTTTGATCAAAACAAGGAAGTAAAAATCCCAGCATTATCCCTGTGTGGATAGATGGTGCAAATGAGTGGGTAATAACTGTTAGTTGTGTGTCTGATTGCACTGGTCGAAGCACAGAGTTAAGTGCATCAGTCCACATGATATCCTTAAAAATACATGTTCAGTCGTCAGATTAGCTGTCCCTGCTGAATTGGTCAAACCCAATGAACCACTGATTCAAACTCTTTCAATAACGTTTTTTTTCATTAAGCAAGAGCAAGGACGACAATTCTAGGAAAAACAATTGCTTCATGTGCAATAACACATAAAACCTCCTGCCTAGTTTGGTCTTATTTCTAATCCAGTGCTGTCCAGTATCTGATAATGGATGACGGTTTGCTCCTCTGGGAGTCCCCATGGGGCCTAGTAATTGTGCTGCTTCATGGTGTCAATTGTTAAAGCAACAATGGATCTGATAATATTGTCAATACAATCTGGTTCAAAAGATGCATTTCACCATTGACATTTTACATATTCAAGCTTGAATAAGATTTCAGAGAGTGTGGATAATTTATCGATGTCATTTATATACAGTTATGTCATGTTCTTCAAGTTACAATGATGGATTTTCTATGAAGCCTCCTTGCACTTACAGCAAACCCAAATCGTCAGCGATCAAAATTGAAAAGACATGAATTCCTCTCTGGTAAAACTCAGTTGGACACATATTTCAATAGACCACAATGAAATATCACGCTGTGTCTTTCACCAGACCAGTGCATTTTATTGTACTCATAAAATAGACCCATATTTTTCTTGGAGTAGAATTGCACTCCAGGCTAATGATATAAAATCCTGGTTTGGAATCATCTGTGCTTTCCCTCTCCCTCCATATGCAAGAACCACAGATTTTTTAGTGTCATCAGAGAGTCATAATCTAAGAATCTCTTAAATTATAGCCCATGGACAATCCTATTCTAGACACCACAGACGATCGATAATACATTAATGACATAATTGACCAAATTGAGTTATTATGGCCACCACAAGTATGCTTGATTAGACGATTAATGACGATTAACAGACATGATTAGTTTATCAGTGACAAGGTCTTTTCTTGGGTCACACAAACAGAATGGATATTACCATAAAACATGTATAGCCTGCAATCGTAACTTCACACTGCTTAAAACCTTTTTACACTAGATTGTAGAATAATATTAGAGAATATACTGGAGGGAATACGCTGTGCCTAATGCAGCAATAGACTCGTTGCAATCTTAATATGTTTTAAAACTGTACAAAACAGCTATGCTTTATTGGATGTCTTTTAAAGAACATGAAAATCAAAAGTTTACAATTATCGTATTGTCCCTGAATAAAGCACCGTCTCTAATTAAAGCGCCCCCACGTTTTTGCCGGCAAAAATTAAAAAATAAATTTCCTGTTCAATATTTATGTGTAAAAATTTTATTAAGCACAAGTGATTTCCTGGTCAATATTTATGTGTAAAAATTTTATTAAGCACAAGTGATTATTTGATCTTGTAATTATATTTTCCACAAATGTAAATGTTTTTCTTTT
>JBCAUI010009803.1:0-10031 GCA_038406195.1 Haplosyllis anthogorgicola | reverse complement strand
CCAATTCGGCAAAAAGGCATATAACACGACCGATTCCATAGGCTGCTTTAAAGCAGAGCTTTAAATCAGCCAATAATTTTTTTCATACATTTTAGCAATATGCAATGTGTATCATGACGAAAAACGCAAGCTTACTTTACCTGAAGTCTGTACTATGCATGCTTCAATACTTTAACGAATCTTTCTCACACTTGTTACTACTTGCATTAGTAATTGTGTATTATTATTTTTGTCTTTAGATAAACATAATTTATTTATATCGCATACCGCCGTTTATGATGTAAGCCAAATAAATGTGTCAGGGACCAGTACATCTACATACTGGGTCGACTCAACTTGATATCTTCAGTTTTCCCAGTCCAAACATTGGCATGTGCCCCATACAGACGATTATGGAAATATTCCTTTCCTATTCAAATAACTGAAAACGAAATGAAGAATTCTTATCTCACCTTTTAATCTCTGCGTGGATATCTTTAACCTCTTTCCCTGTCGTTCTGATATGATCATACTGAAAATAACCAAAAACAGTTGCAAAGGTATCAATGTACACGGGTGTCTTTACCAAACATTTATTGTTTATTTTAAAATAACAAAATAATAATAAAGTTATTTCAAGATTGTTACCTTTTCTTTGTCTTTCTCAAAAGTATCTTCTTTTCTATCAGCAATGTCTGTTTTCTTATTTTCTAGTCTTGCTATTTCTATCTGAAATTTAACGCAAAAGTCTTACATTATTGCAGTAATTTTTAGTTCCTTAACAAGACTGCTGGGTGTCATGCATTAGATGTTTCAAGAGAAAACTCTTTTACGATGAAGACTAAGCACAAAACTCACCTTTACTGGTTCAAGATTGTCTCTAGATTCCTACAAACACAAAATAGAAATATCACAATAGCATTTTTAAATCTATTATACATCACAGCACATTATCCGTCTACTTTAGTGCATATTACCTAAAATAGACTGCAGTGTGTTTAATAGTTCTTTCGACGCGACGATTCAACATTTTTGACGTTTCGAGGAATAAACAATTACTTCATCAACATAACCCAATTTGTACTATTATCTGACTTTCTTCGAGTTTCATACCTGGATATCCACAGAGAGTGCGTCATTCTTGTCTTCCAGTTCTTCTTTCCTCTCTTCAAGTTGTTTCCTTTCCTGTAATTCCTTTTCGATATCTAGCTTTTCTTCCTTCAGACTGTTGACACTAGACTTCAAAGTTTGAACTCTTTCGTTATGTTGAGTTATTTTCTCTCTCTTTCTGTCCAATTCTCTACTCACAGTGTCACTGCCGACAAAAATAATAAAAAGTAGAAAATGAAAAATAACAAGTCATCAAATGTTTTGCAGTTAGAAAATGCTCCTCTGTGGTAACTAATAATGGTTTCAAGTTTACACTATTCATGTGATCGATACTGTAGGAGTACAGACCTTTGGAAGAAATACTTCAAGAATTTGGAATTTACGTCAATGAAGCAAATATTTATGTGCATTAAGTTGTCTGAAAGCAACGTCCATGTAGCTAAAAAGTTTAAAGGAACTCACAGTTTATTTTGTGCCTCGTCTTTCTCTTCTCGCACCTGGGCAATGGTCCTATTGTTGTCTGTAATGTGACAATGTGCAACTTATACTTTGACACCAAATGACAGTTAAACCACATACACTGTGTAAAATTCACAGAAACGATAATACCACTGTACGCTATGCATTAAACTGTCACATTTGCATAAATTTCATGACCATCTTTCATTAACATGAGGGTTTGATTTCCAACTTACCTGCGCCACTGATCTTTGACTGTTGCTGATTGATTTTCCTTTCCACCTCCCTCAGATCTAACTGGTGCTTTTCGATCAGCGTCATATCTGGCTGCATTGATTTGGCTGCTTCCTCGGCACTATCAAGCTCGTCCAATGTTTCTCTTTCCTGTGGCAACGAAAAATTTAAAAGGATTTTCATGATTATCCTTATTTAGAGCACTAGTTCTATCAGTGCTAATGTCAAATAATAAAGACCTCATATATTGGTTTTTGTGCTTCGTGCAATGTTTGAAGTAAAGGTGTCATGTAATCATCACTGCATGTTTTGTTTTAAACTGGCTCACATAATATCTTCATTGATAAGTGCAAAAATAAAATCCCAAATAAATGTAATCTTACCTTTTCTAATGCTTTGCGTAGATTTTCTATCTCACTCTGTACCTCTGTCAACTTAGTTTTCACTTGAGGTATGTCCTTCTCTTTCATTTGATTTATCTACATAAAAAATGATCTTCTTCTAACAAAGTCCGTTCCGTACAACTGACATATATTAAATCACGTACATATTTTAACGAACATCCCTGCCTATTGAAGCAATAACACATTGAATAACAAGCCGTGAACTGAAGATTGAGTCAATGCTTTACCTTTGAAGAAAAAGGTTTCATCTGCTGCATTTTAATATGCTTCTTCTCTGCTCCGTCTATTTCTCTATTCAGTTTTGCCAAGTTATCTGGCACCCGTTCTATACGTTCCTCCAGCTACAATCGATACAAAAATAGAAATAAATAATGTTAAAAGACTGGTATCGTTTGTTAACTCGAAAAGTTAGTTTCTTCCTAAATTCAACTTGTACCTCACCTAGGGATTTAGCCGTAGTCACATGTTTCACATCGAAACTTTTCTTCACCTTACACTTTCTCAACTCAAACCATGATTGTAGGGAACAGATTCCTGTACAACGAAACTTGATGAACTACTGATCGGACACAAACCTCCTCTATAAGCGTTTCAACTTCCGATCTGTCTTCAAAGCATCTGTGACACAATGGGCATGGCGGGTCATTACTCAAATTTTCTCGCATTTTCTTGATGAATTCTTTGAAGACAAAATTGGATCCCTCAACGACACTCTTCTTCCTAAAAATGTTGTTGTACAACATGGGAAGCAAATTCTAGTTTTCGTCTGCACAAAAAAATTCTCTTTATCGAGCACTTTATCGGACAGTTCTTACGAGGTTTCATATGGTCAAAACAAATTGTTACTTTTTTTAATTTGACTGGCGTGGCTTAGTGGAAGCACGCTAGCTTCAAAAGCAGGCGTCCACACATGTTATGGTTCAAGACCCCAGGCTCGATTTTTTACCGCCCGCGGATGCGGGAAGGTAATGTTTTCAGTCGTGTCTGTCTGTCTGTCCGTGCTATAACTTTTGAACCACTTGACCCAGAAATTTCATTTTTGGTGTGGTGGTACATCTTCATAATATCTAGGTCAAGTTTGGGTATCAAGGTCATTGGGTCAAGTTCAAGGTCACAACAATAAAGTCAAAAATTTTAGTGTTGTCTATTAATATAACATGTTATGATGTTTGAGGCAAGTAAATGGGGTCAAGGTCAAAATATAGGTCAAGGTTATTTGAAGATCAAGGTCATTTGAAGGTCAATTTTCTAGATTTTGGTAATTTTTTCATGTTTTAATAACTATTTTAATTACTATTTGCATTTTAATGACTATTTGTGAAGCGGGCAGTTCGGCCTTTGGTTGGAAGGCATTCTTGTTTCTTGTTATTTTTTAACTGTAATCTATATTACTAATATTAGTAAATAAGTCGACACTCTTGCTGCTGTGAGCACCGAATTTCAAAGTCATAAAAAATTTCAACACCATCACCATCTTCAGGCTTGCATTCACTGCTACATTTGTTAAGGTTGGCCACCTCTGATCTGCTGTACCAATTTTTACCCCATGATCAAAATTCCAAGAACATTGGTGTCTTTGCATCACTTAGCCTATCCGAGTTCGATTAAATTGCCTGTACCAACTAGTTGCATTACTCTCACTGTATTTCAGTGCATATTGCAGTGAAACGGAGATTCTGAAATTTAAGTAATTGAAATATCCTTACGTTTGACTTTTTTCTATTTTCTTCTTCACCTCAGCAATACTTTCCTCCAAATCTTGAGTTTCACAAACACTGTAAATCTGTACTTCAGAATCTGTACCATAGAAAAACGTAAGAATAATATAAGAAATAAAGTGTTGTATAATGTATGGTTATTCGACGTAAATCGAAAGTTATCCCTCTTAAATACATGCAAGGGAATAATGGACAGAATAACAAACCTTTTAACTCTCTTTCCGTGTTGTCCAGTTTTTCTCTGAAATACGGAATAAACATGCACATGAGAAACCACATAAACAGGAGAATGCACATTTTAAAAAGCTTGAAACTGATAACTTACTTAAGATTTCGCTGTTGTTCAGTCTTCTGTGATATTCTCATATTCATACTATTGACCTTTTCCCGAGCGTCTGCAGTTTTCTGACTTATCTCCCTGAAAAATAAAAAAATATAATAAAAAAATTTAAAATGTATGTCATATCACTTCCTGACGCCTTTCCTTTCTTATAGTAGATGTAGCACCCTACCTTGTGGCATCATCAACCGATTTCTTCAAATTTCCACTTGGCATGTTGCCCAACAGTTTGGTCAGACTCATTTCATGTTTGTTCTTCCTACAAAAGCAGAATAAACTTAACACTTAAACGTGATTTATTTTTTATACGAATTATATTATTTTACTCTTGGTTACTTTTGGAGCTGTAAAACTGGACGGATTAGTGACTACGTTCAGCTTCGACTTACAATCGTTTGATCTGATCTTCTTTCGTCGTCTTTTCTTTGCGGAACATGTCCAGTTGAGTTCTTGTATTGGACTCCAGTACCATCTTGTCAAGTTCAGAACTGAAATAACATAGAATTCATGCAAATTGCTCATTCTTTACATTGCGATACAGCATTCTCAATGGCATTCTAGCATTTGAAAAAAGGAAGCCATCGGCAGTTCAAATAAGAGAAACATACTCTAGTTTTCTGAATTTTGCATCATGTTCTGATCGTCTCTTCTGGAGATCCTCTACAGCGGCTTTGAGTGAATCAATGTCAATGGATGCCTCTGCTTCTGCCAAATCTTCTTCCTGGTTGAATGACCAAAATAAGATATATCAGCTGGCTATTACAGTAAAATTTTTCATCATAGGTGGTTGCAGATGACAGATTTACTTTACATCGGATCTCAGCAATGATTTTCGACTTTACACCGTTCAAGAATGGGAATTTTCTGGCAAAGAATTCTCTTTAAGGAGAGTAAACGGCCCCTTACGGTAAGGGCCTTACCGCTTGCTGAAGATCAGCCTTAATATCCTTAAGTCGATTGCTGGAGGATGCTGCTCGGCTCAATTTTTGGTTGATGCCTCTAATTTCCTCCTGATTCTCTTTCTGAATGTTCGAAAACTAATAATTAATACATGCATTAATATTTTATTATTATTATTATTATTCAAGCATTAACGTTAAACACGTTTCAGTCTTCAAATGCATGCGATCATTATTGAGTTCAAGTGAGGTTGAAATGTTTCTCGTAAATACTTGTAATTGACAAAACTAGCTCTTCACCATTTGATCCTCTTTCATTCTCAGTTCCGTTTGGTACTTCGTCAGGGAACTCCTTGATTTCTGTATCTCCCCTTCAATTTTCTCTTCTTCTTTTTCAAACTCAGCCTATGGTAAACCAATCTATTGTTAAAGGCATTTAGATAACTACCGGAAAAGTGTAATGTCTAGTTGATGATATCTGGGTGAGGGAATTAGTGTTACTGTCCTATGCAACTGCAAATTCCTTTATCTACAATTTAATTATTGTATCGACATGTACAGTATTTATTACCCTTCTATTCTTTGCTTCATTTAGAACGTCTCTTGCACGGTCACCCAAATCATTCATAAACTGATCAACCAGATCATCATTAAGCCTTCCTGTATAACCTAAAATAAGACATCATTTCCCGATGATTTTATCAGTAATCTTGCAATGTATGGCAAATCAAATTAGATACATTGTGATACCAATTATGATACCTGAAAGTTTGTTCTCCTTCGCAACTTCACGTAGCTTTACATCCCTTTTCTTTATATTTTCTCTGTGACTCTACAATACATATATCTCAATGTTTTACATGTTAAGATTAAGTATTGCATTGTTTACAACTACCTAATCTGACCTGTGTTTTATACTGTTCAGCCTACTTGACTACACATGACAATCGATATCTTGCTCCTGGTTTTACTAGATGTAATGATTCACGGTGCACAAATGGAATAAAAAATATTTACCTCAAATTCTTGCTCAAGTTTACCCTGATTTAGCAGAAGTTCAGTCTTCTCATCTGCTATTGCATTAAGGCTATCATTGGCCTTTTCTAATTTTGCATTGAACTGAAAAAAGAAAGCACAAATATGTTCAAACCTTGGGGATAAAAAAGAAACTACTAAAATAAACAGTATTAAGTAATATTTAATTTCATGCACTTGTACCTCTCCTAAACTGTCCTCTCTCTCTTTAAGCTTCTCCTCAAATTCTGCTATCATTCTTCGCAATTCTTCATTCGTTCCTGTCAAAGATATGACAAATGACAAAAAGTGATGACATGACAAAAGTGTTTATGAACACAATTTCTAGTTACGTCCACACTATTTCAGTATATTCAACAACACTGAATTGACAACAGTGATGTTACAGCCGTCCCCGCTTATATCGATATCCCGCTTATATCGATACAATCTCTTGCAGTCAAATTAAAATATGTAGATATTTGTTCCGCTTATATCGATACAATTTTATGTCACCAAATATATCGATATAATCGGGGACCACTGTATTTACGCCACATTTGGGTCCATGGGGTGATTTTCTAACAAGTGTTGATGCACAGAGATTCAAATTGACAAAATCGGATTAATACACCGACAAAGTTGAACTACTTCGGCATCAGCTTGGAGTCCTGTATGGCACCGTGCAGCCCAGTGCCACATTTGCTACTTTCACGCAACACACCTTTAACATTTTACCTTGAAATTCGTTTTCGATGCCATCCCTGATTTCTTCCGTGCTTTTCACCATTTGGTCACGTTCACTCTTCATCTTCTCTGAAACATCGATTTACTGAAGGTTGATTTCACAGAAACTGTATACATATACAAAATGTCACCAATCCTATTGCTGAAGATCGTAGGCACAAATTAAACACATATCAACGTACCTTTCTTCGTGTGTATTTTGACAATTTCTCCTTCTTTTTCTGATATCGTTTCTAACTGATCCTGTTGGGACAAAATGTTACAGGCATTTAGAATTACACAAAACAAAATCATGTCATTATCATAATACTAGTGAACAACCTTTACACATAATTTTAGGGTACCAGTCAAAAACATTTTGACAGTTACTGAACTATGTGTACTCAGGTATAGTATCTATAATCAATTTATAAAAGAATTGAAGAATTACTGTTATCGGTTTCAGTTTGTTTTCTATCTTCTGAACCGATTCTCTTGATGCATCCAACCTTGTCTTCGTTTCTTCATAAGCTTCTCGAATCTAAAATTAATGATAATTTCATATTGTACTCTACATTTATGAACACTACATTTATTATGCATCCGAATCAATTAATAAACTGGTAAAAAATTTAGTTGGAATTTTGTAGTCAAACTTTGATTTTAGTGTGTACGATAAAATAAATTACCTCAATTGCCTTGTTTTTATTTTGTCGAAGATAGTTTATCTCTAGTGTATATTCCTTCACTACTTGTGTCTGCATAAAATTAAAATTACACAAAACTATAATTTTCCCTCACATTGACCAGAGAAACAACAAAACAAATTTCTGCTTGCTTCCATTAATTAAATAAAATATCCATTTGAGTGATAATTTCTACTTCACTCGTTGACCATGTCACCATATAATTGTCTTGTGAGACTATACTTATTGCACTTATACATGTATTTAAAGTTTGCATCATATCATGAAATGCAGCAAGGTTTAAGAATCTTTTGTCTCACAACACCTGTTCTTTTCTGAATTTTCTTATGTTATCTAATGCCTTGACATATCGTGTAGAGGCAAAGATGTCGTCAAACTTTTCCTTCAGCTTCTTGCCTTCACCAAGGGGCCTGAAATTACGACATGGCAATGTTAAAAGGAAAAATGGTAACTATGCCAGTTATTACTTTGCCTTGGAATTTTAAAATTGTGTCAACTAACAATTGAAACTTTAGAAAACACAAATATTTGTGCAAACAAACCAGTTCGATTCTTCTTGGTGGCAAAAAATGACATTTTCCAATATTGGCTTGGCAACACCAAGGAGGGACACCATCTGCATTAAAAAATATTCTTATAATAATGAAAATAGTTTAAAATCAAGGTTACATGCCCACAGAATGTTATGTACTCCTTCATATTAGTACTATTGGACAACTAAAACAACATAACTTTACAAACCTCTCTATCAATTTCAGCACATTTTGAGGAAATACTCATTGGTCTTCCATCCGGACCTCTTCGTTTAATTGTCCCATCAAGCGTTTTGGTGGTGACATTCTTTGCCTGTAAATCGTCGTGGAATGTAGCATTAAGAAAACCACGTCAAAGCCAGCATGCGTTACAAACGACCAGAAAGTGCATGTGTACACATTACTGTTCTGCTGCTCAAGTTTTTCTTGAAACGATCAACCATTGTGTCATAAAACCTTCCAGTACATTGCACATAAACAAGTGTTTAGTACCAGATAATAGATCATTCAAACGCCTTCCCTAAAGGAATATTTCACAAATACAAAATACCTTTTGGCTGGCTTCCAAAGATTTCGTAACAATACACTGTTGATTTCGAACATCTCTTAGTTGCAACTTCACTTGGGCCTTCACAGAAGTTTCGTGTGCAATCTGAGGAAGTGATAAATACTTCTGTATATTATTGTTAGTGAATGGCATAAATGTACAAAAAATGTCGTCATTTCCCTAAGACATGATCAGATATAAAGGAAACAATACAGTAAAACCTTTCATCTAAGACCACCTCTGTGACAAAAGAGGTGGTTGCAAATGACGGGTTTACTTTACAAGGAATCTTAGCAATGATTTTCGACTTTACACCATTCAGGATCGGGATATTTTCTGGCAAAAAAAGAGTGAATGATATTCTGCCAAGAAAACTGAAATCACATGTTTACCTTCGGATCATGCACGAACGTTGAATCTCCTGATTTGCTTCCCGGAGGTTTGTCACCAGTTGTCATGTAACGAAGACATTCAATTATAGTCTGAAATATAAATTCAGAAACACTTGCTCATCAAACAAATTTCGCTAGTTGTTTTATCATCAAACTCATCCCGGGATTCATGCTATGTGTACTATTAAACAAATAATCCTAAAACGCATTTGTAAAAAGATCAGAAACTGGGGGGTTTTTTTCAACTATAATATCATTATCATTTGAGAAAATCTCTGAATGTACGACCAATATATTTACACTAAAAAGTTAGATAGGTATTTTGTTTGTGTAATGATCGACTCACAGTTTTTCCTGTTCCATTGGGTCCAAGAATTAGCGTTAGGGGAGCAAAAAATTCAATCACTTGTGCTTTATCTGGACTAAAGCTCCGAATTCCCAATATCTGCATCTTTTCTATCGACGACATGATGACAATATTTTGTTTTATTATCTAGAAACAAAGCGTTGAATATACTGAAAAATACCATCTCAAACAGGTTTTAATGTAATTAAGCCACCATAGAAACACACCTAAATACAATACAATACATGTTTATGCAATGTTTGTGTATATGCCAGCGACAATTTCATTGTCTATGTATCTCTACGACCGTGAAAAAAAAGAGACATTCTCCTTCCCAGATATCAAGCCCCAGCTCCCCACGGCTGCAGTCTACTGCGAACCATCTGTGCAAGCTATCCGTGGCTCGGCCTTATGGTTGCTGTCCACTCAGTGCCAGTCGTCCGTTGGACAGTGGCTGGTTAAAACTACTTCCGACTGACTGATTTTAAAAATAGGTCCAGATGGACCTGAGCTCATTTGGCATTATCAAAAAACTAAGACAATCTGAGTCACAATATCAAATGAACACAAATAAAGTGTTTTGGATGAAATCTCCAATATGTGATATATGAAAAACACAAATA
>JBCAUI010009792.1:0-10032 GCA_038406195.1 Haplosyllis anthogorgicola | reverse complement strand
AAAAGCACAGCGTGAAATTCTTTCGTTCCCTCCTTTGTTCTCTTCGTTTCCAAAATGATACGATTTCTGTGTACTGGCGTTTGTCACGATGTCGTTATTTCGAAATAGCAGTAACAGTGCTTCTTTGCACACATTAGCATTTCCTGGATTTCTATTTCCAAAATGTCTTACATTTTCCTTGTGTTGTCAACACGTTATTTCAGGAAGCACCCAGATTCACAACCAGTGGCAGGTAGTGACGTCAAAGAAAGCAGCTCAGTTGACGTAACCATTGATGACGCTTTCAAAAAACCACATGATCATGAAGCAACCCATCAGATAGAGCCTCAATTTGAATGTCCCGTGTGGAATGGCCATTACAGAGACCCAACTGACTGTGGCCATTTTTTTCTCTGCATTGATGGTATGTGTGCCCACACGAACTAAGGGAATGTTTGAGAACTAAAGAATAGTGCTCTGTGTCTTTGATGTGCATTAAAGCGCGGTCTGAAATTCTGTTGTTTCAAACTGTCGGTATTTTCATCGAACAAAACACAACCTGGAATTGCTTGAGACCGACAGAGCAGAAAATTTCGTTTAATCTTGGAACAATATCATTCCGTGCTGTGTTATTATTCTATTATTTCCAGCAATGGCAAACAGCTCCTGAAATTCCTATTATTTGGGAACCGTACAGAACAAAAGACAGTACAATAGAATTTCACGCTGGGCTTTTCATAAGCAATTGTTCAAAAACTGATAGAAATTCCATCCTCTGATGTGAAATAACTTTGTAACGCCTCCGAATTACTAGGCTTTTCGTGAGGGGAATTCTCAAATTTTTTTTTAGAAAACAATAATTTGAAACATCACCAACATCTGCTATTCATTTGAAGCTACTTCTGTGATTTTGTACCGTTTAATAGATTGGGCGTCATTAAGTAATAAGTAGCTCTTGAAATGGGATTTCCTTTGGGGTAATTGAATTCCATATTGTGTCTTTGACTCAGCCAAAAGGGTCTATTGTTCTCAAAATGAAGAGCCTTAACCAGTCATTTCATCCTCGATATGTTCTGAGATATCAGGCATACAGATCTACCTTATATTACAATACTAAGTTAGTCTACAAATGAAATAGTTATGTTTTTTACCATCCAGGCAGGAAATACGGGTACACGTGTCCAATGGGGATGCATTTTTTAATGCGAGGATATTGTGATTACGTGTACAGAGCCAACTGTGTTACGGGGGTAAAGGGATCTGATAGAACATCACAGGTATCATGGAGTGGCGACGATGCAGAGTATCCAGACCTGTCTTCCATAATTGAGGTAAATATGTAATTTACGTTAATCCACTTGAAACAGTTTCTCAAGTTCAGTGCACGAAACTCGTATCAGAACTTTAGCATGGTACCTTATGGGCGCAAATCATAACGTTCCAAGTTTACAAAAGTGTTTCCTGTGCTGACGATAAAGTATCTGTTCATGGCTCTTCATTTTTGAAACAATAGGTAACATCACATCATGACACATCATAAGTACACAGAAATCGTATCATTTTAGAAACGAAGAGAACAAAGTAGAGAACTAAAGAATTTCACGCTGTGCTTTTGATGCGCAATTGTTAAACTTCTGATAGGCATTCCGTGTACTGTATCTGTTCATGGCTCTTCATTTTTGAAACAATAGGTAACTTCACATCATGACAAATCATGTAATGGAATTTATCAAGAATAAATTAAGTTTGTCTCTCAGCTCCTGAAATTGATTTCATTTTGCGTCAATTGAATTCCATGCTGTGTCTTTATGAAGAGCCTTAACCAGACATTTCATCCTCTGATTATGTTCTTTTCCAAATTTTACTAAAACATCGTTTAATTTAAAGTATCTTCCTTTCGTTGTGTACAGTTGGACGATTATTCTGGAGAAGTGGCTTCAGTTCTTAACACGGACTACTTTTCCGATGTGAACAATGAGTATTCTGGTCGGATGGAATATGAGTACGCGTACAGATCGAACGTAGAGGTAAAATATTAGTGAATATATATCTTTATATTCGAAACCATAGAAAGCTAATACGTAACAAAATCGTATTAATCACGTATGTATTGTTAGGGTCAGTACAGAGAATCATCGTATCATTTTGGAAACGGAGAACACGAAGGAGAGAACGAAAGAATTTCACGCTGTGCTTATGAATTTGAATTTCACGCTGTGCTATTTTTACACTTCTGATACGAATTCCGTGTACTGATTATTAAATTCAAAGGCCTTTTTTGGGAACCTAAGTGAAACTTTAATTGCGTTTTCTTGAACTTGAATAATTTCTCGTATTACTCTTGTCAGTCATGCCTCTTCACTTTAGTGTTACATTGAATTAAACTCCCAAGCTTGAACTACAACAAAAAGTAAAATTAAATAAATAAATAAATTCCATTTTGTCTCGCAGCTACATCACCTGTATGGAGATTATGGCGAAATGGACATATCTGGCCAGAGTGACAATTTGGCATCAGAGAGATGAGAACAAAGATGAAAATACTCATAAAGCGCACATTCAATTGTTACTGGGCGCAAACTTTTTGATAGTAATTGCATGATCTGCACAATCAGGTAGACTTCCTCCCATGGTATAAAATCCTGATGAATGAAGCACTGATTTTTGTATAAAAAACAGCTCGTGAAATTCCTATCATTTTGTAAACGGAGAGAAGAAAGGAGGGAATGAAAGAATTTCACGCTGTGCTTTTGATGTGCTATTGTCCCTAAATGATAAAAATTTCACCCTCTGTCCATGTTGTTTCAACAGTATTCATAACATGAAACTATTTTGTTTTGAAACATTCTCAAAAGTGATGACAACTTAATGGAGTAGCTGATTTTTTAAAGAAATCCGTTCCTCTGTACTAGTTACATTAATATGCAATCTTTACTGGGTGTGTTAGTTGTTCGTCAGCTCTTCGTATCTCCCAATTGTGTTTTGTTTTAACAATAATAGAATTTCGAGCTGTCTTTCATTCTAGTAACAGTGTGTGTGTGTGTGTGTGTGTGTGCGTGTGCGTGTGTGTGCGTGTAGTTGTGTTTGTGCAAGCACGTGCGATTGGGACGAGCGATGAATACCGAGGATATGTGTTGAATCTGTAAATTTAATTCTTATTCATTTGTTAATTACTCTATTATGTTTACAAAAATGGTAAGGCAAACTATTCATCAAGAGCAATCTGTTTAGAAAACCATCTGTACATCATTATTATCACTAAAGGGTTATATCTTTTAAAGTTTTTATGAATAACAGGATATTTACACACCAAAGCAACGGTATCTTATCAAAACTTTTTATCAGTTTAATAAAAGCGCAAGGTAATTATGTCTACATATTTCCAAACACACAAAAAGACAAAAAATATGTCACATATTTACAAAGTTGTATGATATGTTTTGTAATTATTATTCATCAGTGATCTAAGTGAAAATTCCTGCACAAGATGATATAGATACAGATTTATCTTACAATATACAAATTGTTTTTAAAGTTTTAAAGTTTAAGTACACGAGGCAAAACACAAGGTCAAGGTATAGAATGTCAATCTCGTAATGACACAAGAGTCCCATTCGTAATGCCCCTAGAAATCTCATTGGTAATTTTAAAATCTTGGACTAATTTGTTGAAAGTTAAAGTGATATTTGCTGAAAATAAGGATGAGAAAACATATAAAATTACTTATTGTATAGTTTTGTCTCCATTTTACAGAAATAGGGAGAGATGGTGCATGAGTTCCCATTTACAGCAATGAAAACTAGATGGCATTTTTTTACCATCTATAATATTGTGTCAATTGGACTTCTGGTTGGCATTATGGCGTTGCATGAGGCTCTTGTGTCATTACGAGATTGGCATCCTACACCGTGAAGGTCATGAGCCCGGTGAAGGGGCATCTAGTCTATCATTTATAAAGCAAAAGAATTTCATGCTGTGAATTTCAGCATGTGACTTATTTGCACAGCATGCAATTCTGTTGTTTCCAAAGATTTTTATTTGGAAGAAAATTAAGGAAATCATGTCAAAAATGTAAAAATAATTTTTAGAAACGGATGTCTTTCCATACAATTTTAACACCGTCAGTTTCATTAAAGATAATGTTTGAATAAAGTTGCACAAATTAGAAGAACCAAAGATGACGTTACACTGGATGAAGAGCTGCATTCCTCAGGCCACCATTTAGAGCGAAGTTCCTGCAATGAAAATCAAAAGTTACTTAAAAGTTGTTTAAGACCTGAAAAGAAGAGGACGTTTGAAAGACAATAAAAATGCAATGCTGCACAGCAACTGTTGAGGGTCAAGTATCTAAAAGTCTTGTACAAGTCAACTGGTGCAAGGAAAATTCCTACACGTGTGATCTGTTGGATATTTTAACCACTATTTTGAACTATGACTTTCTAATTTGAACGTAGGTTGCATGTTTAATCTTAAGCAATTGAATTCAAGTGTTCTATAAATTGCCAAAATATGCGTGTAACGGTGGTGCAGTCAGAGTTTGTGAGGAGGGATTGATTGGCAATAAACTGTGGTATTTCTTCCAAAATCCTTATGCCTCAGGCGAAAAACTAAAAGAGGTTTTGTCTATGGGGAGAGTTTTAACAAGTTGTTCAACTGTTCAACTAGTAAGTTATAAGAAATAAATTCTGGGAGGAGCAGAGGATGAAATTCTTATCAGTTTTAGAACAATAGTACATCTTAAGCACAGCGTGAAATTCTTTTGTTCTTTCATTTGTTCGTTTTCAAATTGATCGGAATTTCAGGAGCTGAGAAATAAAAATATAATAAGGGCACCCTTAAGTGAAAATTTCAATACAAAAACGAAGTGAAATAAAAAGCTATTTTATGTAATGCCTCTAATTTTACAAACAATGGCTCTAAAATTTATGGAAAGAAAGGAAATAAAACGGCAATGACAAATAGATAAGTATTGAAAAAATCGAACACACTTATAAATTTGTACATAAGAGTGGGAAGAAAAGTATATTAAACACTCAGACATAGTTGACATTGGACTTGAGAAGTGCGTGAGGTGTGGGTTTGGCTGGCCAGAAATGTCTCGATAAAATCACAAACTATGACTTTGAATCATAAGTCCAAAACAGAGGTGCCAGTGGCGCCGCAAAATGGTTTCGTGCTGGTCAAACAACAGAAACCCCATCATTTGTGTACATAAGGGTTTTTAATGGAGCTCCCATAAGGTGCCGTGTAAACTTCTGTACAAAAGGAGGTATCAGTACACGGAATTTGAATCAGAAGTTTAACAATAGCGCATCAAAATCACAGCGTGAAATTATTTCGTTGTCTTCTTTGTTCTCTTCGTTTCCAAAATGATACAATTCCTGTGTACCGATAAGGGAGCTCCCATGAGGTACCGTGTTAAACGACTGATACGAATTTCGCGTACTCAGCCGTATCTTGTAAAGCGCAATTTCACAGCTAAGATTTTATGATAGTGTGCTGAACTGCAATGATAACGTATATGAATTTTCTACCGCACCACAATTGTGGCAGCACCTGACGGGCAATAAACAAAAGCTACGCTTCTTTCCTTACTGTGGACACCGACAGTTGCTGCAACAAATAAATAAATCATACTTGAAATTTATTGCTGATCTGCAGCTCTGTGAGCGCCTCATTGATCTGGTCTCTGAGCGGTGATTGGTTGGCCACGGCGAAGGCATACTTCCGCTTGTAGAATCCCGCGGGCGTCGACGTCAGGTCGCATGGCGGCTGCTTCAACACCCAATCAGCTGTCGAGCCTGCGGTGAGCGTGTAAATACTGTTACAGTAGGGCGCAAAGTGTAACTTATAAAGCGCGGTTTTTGCGCTGTTTTATAGCTAAAATTATGTTTAGGAATAGCGTCATACCTTCATCACTAGTGATTATTGTGATGACATATTGGACTTCCCATAGTAAACTTGTGAAACTTTCTTTTCGGGCGCTGGGGTGCAGCACCTGACGGGCCAGAAATTACGCTACACATCTTGTAACACCAAGACCAGAGGTCTACAAAGGCCTACAGAATATTAACATTACGTACCTTCAATAAGAAAAGCATACTTTTCATCCCATCTAGCCCTCTCGATTCCTTCGTTGTTTGAAACTGTCAGTCCGTGTCTGTGTGAGTTTATGTTGTCCCACACTTTTTTATGTTCGTTCAGCCGAGATATTTCCAGAGTGCGTGCGATAGGGCTTCCTTTCAGTACGCCAAATTTGAATTCATTCTCCATTAGATCATTGATATTTCCAAGCTGAAAAAGCGAGTTATCTGTTTTTGAACAGCTGCCTGAGCCAAAATTCATTCCAAAATTAGTTACAAATTTACACTTGAGCTTCCACTTTAAAATTGTAAAATCTGGCCAACATCTCTTCCCTGTCCTGGAATCAAACTCTAGTCGCCTGAACAGCAGCGCAGTACACGGAATTTGTATCCGTTTCAAAACGTCTAGAACAAAAGAGAGCAAATAAGAATTTCACGCTGTGCTTTTGATGCTCCATTGTTTCCAAACTGATACAAATTCCGTGTACTGCTTTGTGCTAACCACTAGAAGACAAACTAGATATAACCTATCTGTGTACCAATCCTCATGTGGTATAACCATGGTTGTTGTGAGGAATTCTCAATGACGTTGAGGGAGATCCAAAATGCTTAACCAATAAGAAGTTGTTAGACTAATGTCGCAAAGTGACTTTTTCTTTAAAAAAATAGATAGCAAAGGGTTAACTTCACAATCAGTATTGGAATAACATTAGGGTATTGATTTGTTCCCGGATCATTCTATTTTGGGTAAAAAGTTTTAAATCAAAGCAAATAGTATTTCTTTCAGCCAGAGGAGACATGTGCATGAATACAATCTTTAACTTCTTTGGATCCAAATATATGCAAGGGATTTTCCAGTTTTGTTCATATTTCCATGAAGTTTGCAGATTGAAATTTTATGGCAATTTCTCTCCATTAGGCCCTGCTAAAATGTAGTCAGTATTAGTTTCTTTAGGCAGCACAATACACAGAAATCGCATCATTTTTGGAAACCAGGAGAACAAGGGAGAGAACGAACGAATTTCACGCTGTGCTTTTGATGCGAATTCCGTGTACTATTTACTTTCGTATGACAGCCCTGACGAAAGCAAAGGAAGACGAACCTGCATATCATCTGGGGGACCTGGAGCTCTGTTTCTCACAGCCACGGCTTCAAACGAGTAGATGGGAATCGTGAAGTCCACAGCTTTCTCCCGACCCAGGGTCACCGTGATGGGGCCAGCGCCAACCTGTGCGTTCTGCAAGTACCAAAAGGACGAATGTTAGTTTTGTAGGTTTTGGCACCAAAATAAACGAGAGATGACACAGACTCTCATGCCATATTTAGTTCACAGAATTGTCTGAAATGACCAGAAATGCATTTTCCCCAGTTCAGGTTGGGGGGAGGGTCCTGGTCAGCTTTTTCACAGAATTGTTTGGAATGGCCAGAAATGCATTTTACTCAGTCCAGAGGGGGTTGGGAGCAGGGTCGGGGTATGGTGGGTTAGGTCCTTGTCAACTTTTCTGTAATGGCTGCCAAGAACACAAAACTAGTTTCCCATGAATACTGAGACCCTCAATGCATGAGGATCAACAATCTACTTTGGAAAAGTTTATTTTAACTATCTCGAGGTAAACAGATCATGATAACATACTGAACTGCACTAGTATGCTTACAGCCAAACATTTCCCTGGTCTTTGCCTAAACCCGAGCTGTATTTTGTATTCTTGATGAAAAGAAAGTGTAATCACTAAAATTTTCATATTTCTATCCTTTGAAATTAGATAAATTAAAGACAGTACGAGTTTAGAGAAATCTCTACTGTGTCACAGTTTTACCCCTTTGACGACGTCGCCGATGATGCCCGTCCACTCTCCGTCCTTGTCGCTGCCGTACTTGCCGTCAGCCGCCAGGGCGATCTCGTACGTGACGCACAGTTCGCGGCTGATCTCGTCGAGCAGGTCGACTATGTACCCCTCGTACTTCACCTCTCCCTCCTTCGCCTTCTCCGCTTCTCCATTTTCTGTTGAGTTGCAGCTGCAGTTTTTGAGCTTGGCTTCTTGCAGATATGGTGGAACCTGGGATAGTAACAATTGTTTATTTAATGCAATGATTACAATTTGTAATTTGATATTGCGCCTAGCAGACCAATATTACCTCACAAGTACTTTTACCCAAATCGAAAAAGCTTAACAATTATTTAAACCCCAGCAGAGAGCTCCATTCAAGCTCGAATAAATCCAGATTGGCTGCTTTACATCTTATACAGACTCAGCGCCAGATATGTTCTCCGGAGTTGCAGATACTGGTTCACACCTAGCATGAGTTGAGCTAATGGGTGAGCTAAATGTGACCAGAGACACCAGAATGTGCTCTTGATCACTCGGTCACAGCGTCCAAGAGGCCTGACAACTCTACCTGAAAAGTTTTGGAGCCCTCAGCCTCATCCTCCCTGATAACTGAATCGCTACCTTTCCCCCGCAAAATTCAAGGAATACCCAGAACTGTAACTACAGATGAATGAATTGGCGTACAAAAATATTACGTTTAACTTACGATCAAGCTTGACACTTTCCAGTGCGCCGTGGGTTCGCACGGTGCCTCAGTTGCTACGTCTGGTTCGGGTTCAGGCTCTTCCTCCTTTGCAGGTTCTTCTTCTTCTCCTGCAGGTTCCTCCTTCTCTGTTTCACCTGCAGGCTCCTCTTCTGAAAGTAACAACGTTTTAAAAGTTCATCACCGCGTTACAATCGAATTTTATGCTGGGCTCATTCAATTTAACCTAATCAACTTCCGGTAGTAGACTATTTCATGGTATGTGCCTGCTATGTTGCTGCTTCGGGTGTCTGCTGTTGCTGCATCTACTGTAAATACCAAAAAGCAGGTCTATTAGCAGCTTCGTAAGCTGTCTAATATTTAGCCCGTGTTACCTATGGGCGTACCCGGCACTGAACTATCCCACACTAATTTTGATCGTTAAATTTATTTTATTTTATTTCAATAGAATGTCAATAACCCAGCGTGAAGTTCAATTGAAATTCAATTGTTGGGGAACCTTAACTTTTGAGTTATTTAATGATCTGTTAGGGACCGTGGTGGCTTTAAAATTTATCATCCCTGCCTGCTGATAATAAAGTAGGCAAATATGTATTCGGATTAACTGATTTTTCACTGGTGAAATTTGTTTTACCACCAATAATGACAAGTTCGTCTGTGAAATTAGTACGACAAAATAAATATCAAACTCGCCTTAATTTATAGTTTTCTGTGAGCTAAGAAAGTGTACTTTTGAGTAAAATGATATCACAAATCATTCAAATGAATGACTCGAAACTGTCATTCCTAGCTATTGCATACAATTTGTGATGGAGAGCTTCTGTGGTCCTCTTGTATCTTGTACTTTTTGCCCTTTCGTATCCTACCTGATCTACTTATTGATGTAAATTCATCAAACGGTGTCAACACATCTTTCACTTTAATGCAAATAACGTTACGTAAAAACGGTTAGGATGCATCGTTTTTTGCTCATAACAACAGGTATTTTAGCAGTTTTTTTGGCCTACGATATTTCTAGGATTTCTGTTCCAGAAGAGGCCAAGGAACCATTTCATGTCCGTATGTTTCTCTACATCCAGAAGTTCTTCCTCATGAAGGTATTTTATTTATTTGAACAATAACATATTACTAATGCTACAAAGGATATGTGATATGTGATGCATTAATAAATTGATAAAGCTATATTTTTTGCATCAAGATAAAGATTGAGAGCTGTGGTAAACTGTGGACATTTACTTGTCTGAAAAGAAAAGGCCATTGTTTAACAGCTGGCTAAATGGTCTTTATTTTGTCTCTATGTAATGTTATGAAATCGTGTTTTTATTGTGTAAATCATTAGTGGGACTCGCGTTAGTATTGGAATTAAAGGAAATAATTAACTCACGTATTTATTATAATTAAAGGTAAAGGTCAATAAGTACCAGAAAGTCCCATCTG
>JBCAUI010009791.1:0-22285 GCA_038406195.1 Haplosyllis anthogorgicola | reverse complement strand
TAATAGCGACGTTAGGTCTTTTCACTAGAAGCGAGTATAATGAAACAAATCCGTTCCTGTTGTAATTGTTGGCAATGATCTTTGCTTTGATCTCGATCAGAGCCGAGATTGTTCCAGCATTAAAATAGGAAAACCCCATCAATTCTTAGAAAGAAAGTGGCGCGCGGTAACAGTTGTGTCATTAATCATTTACACTTTCCACACTCTGAAATGCTGTCGGCCATTTACTTCTTATATCAATCAAGTTCCACTGTTCACAAACAGAAATCTATGATGCGAATGAACTTGGACACAATAGGTTACAGGGTCATTTCTACCTTCTTCATGAAGAGGGATGGCACTTTGTTTGCATTGACATAAAAAAATTCAAATTTTAAAATGAATCAGATGAAGCATGAATTTTTTCTTTGGGCGCAATATTATGTGGAACAGTTAAAAGATAAATGTGAAAAGATACATTCATGGGGATCTTCATATTTTATGGATTTGCATGTATTTGTGTGAATTGGATGAAAACTGGATAGTTGTCACAGATAAGTTTACCAGGAAATAAACCACAAAATTTGTACAAAACTATTAATCAGTTAAGATAAATATGTCTGACAGGTTTTCGTCTTTTTGACAGAAATAAAGCGAAAACGAGAGTGTCTTATCAAGGTCTTTTATTGTGTCAATAAGCGTGTCCCAAATAAGAGATAATCCGGACATTTTATCCAGTGTGGGATGACCGGATGACAGGTTACGTTTGTGATAACAATACTATTGTTTATTCGTAACGTTAAGCATTGCTGTTACATGCCCTTAAAAATGGGTTCACTGAAATTTTCTAATGAAAAAAAATGAATAAAATATCCGGATAACCTTTAATTTGGGACATACCTAATTGCCACAATATACAAAATAGCAGATTTTCAAGAATCAAGATGCCTGTGTCAGTACGAGAGAATTCTATGTAATCTGTAACACGTTACTTATTGATACGTTAATTTTACGAAATTAATATGACTTTTTTGCAATAGGTGCTGTTGTATTAAGCTGTTGTATGCTATCTTGATTGTATGCTACGAAAGCTCACTGAAGTGCATCACTTCATGAAGATATGACACATTTCTCCAACTGAGAGTTCCACGCAAAGATTTCAATTATTGGAAGGCTTCCTGATCAACTCGGCATTTCATGGTATAGTATGGTTGGAACGAGAACTAGAATTAAATACCTAGCCAATCATGAGAACACGATAGCATTAACAACAAATCACCCTCATGGCTTACAAGTTAAACTTTATTGCATAACTTTAAAATAATTTTATCAGCAACTGGTGGACCAAATTCTCCTTTAATACTCTGATCTTTAGGATCGATTTTCAGATAATGGATTCCGTGGACGTGGAAAGAATTCACACTGTACAGCATGTTGTAGATATCCAGAACATCCACTCCGGATTTACGCATCAGATCCAGAACAATTTTATTCAAGGCTCTTTTTATGTAACCATTCCGTCTCAGCGGATCACCACTATTTGAATGTCCAACTCCAGAAAGATAGATGATCCGAACTTTGCTTTTATCAAAATCACTTTCCATTACTTTTAACAGTTTCTTGATTCCTGATAAATATCCGGCTAAACTTCCCCAGGACATGTCCCATGCAATGGCATTTGTCATTATTACATACTTTTTTTGCCCCTTCTTATTCAACTTGTGTTTTTCTTCTGTTTTATTCCACTTTATTTCTTGTTGTATTTTCATGACTTCAGCTTTAAACTCCTCCACATTGGTGCTGATATAGTTTCCCCACCTAAAGGACATCTTGTTGATGCGGAATGTTTCTTTTAGGTTAAAAGGTATAGATTTGTCGAGCTTCCCCAAGTGTATGAGGATGTAGAAAAACCAGAATCTTGTGTTGCTGTCTCCAATTAAAGTCACCTGTAAACAGAAGGTGAAGTGCATTAACAACTATGATCAATGATTTTCTTATTTATATTTTGGTCGACAAATTAGGCTAGAAGCTGAATTAGGTAAACTAAACAATTTTGCCTTTGGCAAAAATAAATGCAATTTCCGGAGTCGAGACAGACAGGCGTGTGTCATGAGCGAGATCAAGAGATTAAGTTGGACTTAATAGACATGTAGCCTGTGTTTGCTTTCGTCCCTTATATGTTCTTTTCTGCTGCGGAAAATGTCTCATTGATCTGGGTGGATAACTATTTTGAGTACTGTGGCCTTCACGCTGGAATATTTTATTATCTACATGCATCTTGAATACATACACAAATATGCAAATGACAACATACTTACAACATTACTCTTGCATGAGGAAAATTTTGTGTGACAAAAAAGTGAACTGCTTGACCTTGACCAATAAAAATGAAAAAAAACCCACATATGTGACAAAAGTTAACAAAGGCTAAACACTAATTTTCAATCTGGTTTGAATTTTCGCTATGCACAAATCATTTATTTGCAACTTGGGAAGGGGTTTTATTTACTTTTTTATTTCCTAAAATTCTGAGTACCTATAACGGAACCTCAGCTTTAAGTGGACAAGGTTCCTACTAGTATGCTTCTTATCACTTAAATGTCAACGATTTGTTAATATCAAACAATTTGCACTGTTATCACAAATGTTGCCATCCCTAAAAATTGTCTCACTGCAATTTTGTTATGTAAACATCAGATAAAATATCCGAATAATCGTTTTGTGGAGACGTGCCTGTTGTACTTCAAAATATGTTAGATAGATTTCTGGGAGACAATGCTAGAAACTTCAATTACATGGTAAACAAAAAAAAAGAAACAAAAGCATTTACGTGCGTATCCTCCACACATTCCTCCAGAGTTTGGTTGTTAACAGAAGGAATGAGACATTGACCCGTAAACCAGTGCCATCTAGCATAATGTTTTCTCCACCATCCCCCTGATGGGGTGTCTTCTGACCAATCAGTGCAAATCTGGGGATTTGGATCAACAAGCATGCCATTTGGCTTTTTCATGTATTTATCAGTTTGTATTTTGAAAACTATAAGGTTAAATATAGAATGAGTTTGTGTGAATGCAGAGAAGTCAATGAAATGTCCTTCAGCCTTGATTGTTGCTCCTTTTTCATGAACTCTGCATTTAGCAACATAAGTTCCATTAAACAAGTCAACCACAGGACAGAAATCTTTGGTGTTTTTACTCCGTATTAAAATTGTAAAGCTGCTTCCACCAACAGAAATAAATCCTTCAAATGTCTCTTCAATCTTAACAATCAGATGGTTAGAGTTTTCACAAGGGAGGATTTCATGTTTCCAAGTGAATTTGGGATTTTTCAGAAATTCTTTACTTGTAGTCATTGTGTTAGTGAGTATCATGTCATCTGTCAAATTAGGAAAATGCTTGTAGTTTTCTATGATTTGTGTTATTATTTCCTCGTCTGTTGCAGCATCAGGAACATTTTCTCCAATATGAGCTCTGATCCTCTTGTTCACTTTATTCATAAATTTGTACAACTGTAGATCTTCATTTGTAATAAATGTATCCTCGCAGTATGATGCTAAACTCCTGAAATGCAATGGGGAAAACTCTGTGATGTGCATTTTGTAAGAATTGATATATCTAAAGCAACATGGGGGAGAAATGTCCTCTGACAGAAGTGTGAAACGCCAACGGACTAGTCGTAAACTCAATGATGCCCTGTGTGGACAATTGCAATAACCTCCGAACCCAAATCTGTGATCTATTTTCCGGTACAGGACGAAAGGGCGGTCATTTTGCCGCAAACAGGCCTAGACTGTGCTGCCACGTCCACCCGACTAAACATGTTTTGCTAATATACGAGCCAAAATCACACTCCATAAGCCTATCACACAAAATCGTGTAGATAGTCCTGAAATGAACTATTTTCTGATAAAGTTTCCCAAGTGTCAATATCTCTTATCTCGGGATCAAAGAAATAGTTAACATAGAACATTTTTCGATAATGTGTTGTTAGATTCGGATCTTCATTTGATGTCAAACTCAGTTTTTCGTTCTGAGATCCGCAAGATTTAATTACATTTCTTCACAGACATTTTTTCCTTGTTTTATGAGTCAACTCATTCACAAGGTATTTAACACATGAACGATTTACATATTACCCTTGGGTTAAAATTACTAGGAAGAATCTGTATGTGAAAACTCATCGTCCATGTACCTCATGGACAGCTGCATTTTGATAATAAGGGGGTGGAACGGCCAGCTGTATGTGCAGTAAAACCATGAGTATCCATCAAAATCAATGCTTAAATCAAACCATCTTTAATGACATATTCGGCCTCTACGCCTCAGAAGAAGATGGAGATTTAGAAGATGATAAGGATACACAAAATATTGTGGTATTTTCCATCTTAGTAAAGAAAAACTATTTATGCAATAGCTCATTATTTTTGAAGAATTTGAAAACTCAGCTCCAATAATAAGTCACAAAATCAAGTGAAAATTGTTCAGCTATTGCCAAAACGTGTTCTGTTTTCCCTGCATGCAGTTCATTTTGTCTTGTAATCACCCATTTGTCGTCCCACCACCTGATAATTGCACTTACCTAGAGAACTTATTTTTGTGTGACATTTTTGAATTATTTGCCTGTGTTTCATTATTATAATATTCTGTCGAAGTTGGATGAAGGTTCCATGTTTTGTACAGCTTGTATGTGATTCCACTAAATATGCTACTGTTTAATGTATCTCTTCCTCCTAAGGGTATTTTCTCAGAGAATTGGAAATATGTCCCAAGAAATACAATAATAAGCAGGAAAATTATCCCGAACTGTTTGTAAGAAGTGGTGGGTGTCATATATCCAGCCATTGTTACAAAACTAAAAAAAAATCCAATGACAAAAATTGTTCAAAGTAGCAGTTGCTGAAATTTCATTTGTGCAACATTAAACTATTATTTTGTGCTTTTTCTGTGTTTCTGTGTCATGTTATTTATCTTTGTCTTATTTGTTTCATTTGAGTTCTTATTTTTGACCCAATTATCGTTTCAACTGATAAAGGTATGAATGACCAGAGGAGGTGTTATCAGAAATTGATTATCAGCAGAAACATGAATTTGGAATACCGCCATGCCAGATGCAACACTGAGCCCTGTGATGGCAGAGCCATATCCCAAAATGAACCTGTGAATCACTGAGCCTCTGGCTGTAACCTTATCGGAATGGAATGTATTGTTACAGCTGATCTAGTGATATATTTACTGAAGGGACCGTAGATACCTGACTGAGATCACAACACAAATTAAATCTATCATACTCATTATAATACAAACTATGTATTATTCTGGTAATCCTATTATCTTCATGCTGTCAGTAATGTAACCAAATGTCTTATTATATTGAAATACTTTCAAACGTCAACTCTAAATCCCACAATATTATTTTAGTGGTACAAATCAAGAAATTAATATAATTTTCGGAACGTACAGAACAAAAGAGAGAACACAAAAGTTTTTGATTTTCTATTGTTCCAGAACTGAATAGAATTTCATGATTTGTATTTTTAAGCTAAGCTGCTGGTAACGGCGGTCATAAGGGGATAATGAGAAGGGTCTGACTTGCCAGTGGGAGTTTTCTAGTCCGCTACAGGATGAAATATGTGAGCAAGTAATGAAACCGAGAAGTGAATTCCTATTCTTTTTTAAAACCATGGTTTTTCTCTGACTGCTCGTCACAGCTTCAGCAGTACATGTAATTCGCAACAGAATTTTAACACGGAACCTCCCTTATGTAAAGAATTGATACGAATTCCGTATACTGTCATCACACAACAGAATTATTCGTAACCTTTTATTACTGTGATAGCCTAGACGGAGATTCATCGAGTTCGGCTACATGATTTGGTAAGTTCAAATTTACCAGCTGAGAACTAATTCATTGAGGAAACAATAGAATTGTTCATTTTGAGAGCAATAACTGTTTTCTGCCCAATGAAGATATGAAAATTTCTTCTTGTAAAAAGAATCAATCATCTTAGATTCATGAATTTCAAATTTGTTGTAAAGTTTGAATTAAATCTTCACAGTCTAATATTCAAAATGCACGGATGTGGAGCGAAACACAACGTAACCGTAAGGCTACCACAGTATGAGATACAGAGTCACAGTGAACACACAGAACCAACACATCCCAACTATCAATCTAATAATAATCTCCCCAAGAAGAACAGCTTCTCTCACATCAGAAGCTCCAAGTGGTTTATGTACATCTTATCTAAAGGTAATCTAAATCTAAAATCTAAAGGTAAATATATTTTTCTAGTTCTTTCACATAGAAGAAGTTGTTATCCGCTGGAATAAAATGAAAACAAGCCATCCTTAAACTTTAGAAGTCAACATTGTAAATATGGATTAACCAAATTATGTAGGAATAGGAAATCATCTGTTAACATTCAATCAATAGACGAAATAAGCAACATTTTTTTGTGTGAAAAGCACTGCATGGGTATAAAATGCACCAATTTCACTTTTCCAGAATATCAGTGTGAGGATTTCAGAACTTTGAAGGAACGTATACAAGTATTTAAGTAAACTGGTTCTGAAGCTGTGCACCGAGGAAACGTCTGAAAACGAAGCTGGAAACCATTGCTCAACACACACAAACACACAGGTAGCGAGTTTTTACAGCCCTGTCTAATCTAACACAAAGAGGACACTTAAAATACTACTCGGTACCATGTGCTTCAAGTACGTTTGAATGTCTGTAGACCTGCTGTTTGATGTTTGCTATAAAGTCTTTCCTCAGCTCCTTGGCTCTTTGGCTTCTTGGCTCCTTGGCTCCTTTGCTCCTTGGCTACTTAGCTTCTCGGCTCTTTGGCCGATTCGGTTGAGCAATATCCAAAGTTGTGTGGTTGAGTCTTGAAAAGTGCCTGTTTACCAATATAAACAGGAAAAAGAAAGGGAGAGGTGTGGCCAGTTGCCTGCTAACACTCACATACAATGAACATTTGTATTGAGCTGAAAGTGTTCACAAATCGGAAATGTCTGGGCATGCAAGTAGGTAAGCGTGCAGGTGAGAGATCCACCATGGCTTTCAAACAGAGGGTACAAGGAGAATGAAACTCGCTCAACAAAATTTAAAGAAAATAAAAAAATAAGTCTTTCTTGAAGTAAATCATAATGTGTTACTTGAGATCTAGCCTAGTTACCATGCATCCTTCACAGAAAGAGGGTACAGTGGTTCCTACCATATTTTATCGCTGTCCAGCGTGAGTCTGTTCTCCAGACACAAATATGTATTTTTATTATCATGACACTGGACTTTATTTACAATATGAATGAATGAAATAATTCCCAATGTTCTACGTTCAACGTTCTGCAAGACATCTAGTGACGAACAAACACCACATTCTTTCATATGTCACTGACAACGAGTAATTTGAGCACACAGAAATCGTATAATTTTGGAAAGGAAGAAAATAAAGGAGAACGACAGAATTTCACGCTGTGCTTTTGATGCGCTAAAGTTCTTATATTATTTTTGTGTGCTGTATTTCATTTCAATACTATTTTGTTCTTTTTTCTATATTATTTTACAAATGTTCTTACAACAAATTGTTGGAAATAATTCAGGCTTCGGACTGATAGTATGATAGCCTCTGTTTATTTCTTGACAGATAAAATGGCTGAGGAAGCAGAGAAACAAATACTGACGGAAAAACTGGCGGAGAAACCGAAGAAGACGAAGGAGAAGAGTTCGGCGGCGGCGCTGTGTGCGCTCGTGCTGCTCCTACTACTCTTCATCGCGCTCTGTGTCATCGCCTGGATGGCGTACGGGATGGATTGTGAGTATTTTACATGTTGGGATTTACAAGTAATTTTCGGTTAAAAGCATAACGTGAAGTGTCACTGACCCAAAGCAAATCCTGAAATTGCTATTAATTTTCAAACGTGTAGAACAAAAGAGGAGACTAAAGAATTCCACCATGTGCTTTTGTTACACTATTGTTTTAAAACTAATAGGAATTTCAGGATTTGATAGTCATCAGAAACCATACAAAATTAGGAACATAAATTCGGACAATTTCTTGATAATTTTCAAAACGCTCCTACAAGGTCAATTTTCCAACCTTTGAAGTGTTATTTGCGATTTATTAACATTTTTCTCTAAAATTAAGAGTAAGAAATAAAATTCAAAAGTGGAAACAGAGTGTAATTATTTCTGATAAATTTTTCTTGCAATCTATTTATTTTCAGCTTCCTCAAAGCATTTAGACAGTCACCAGGATCGGTACAGAGATCTGGTAGAGGAATCTGAGCAACAAGAAAAGGAGTTTAATGAAACTGTGGCTGAACTAAAGGAGAACGAACAAAAACTAAACGAAACAATAGAACTTCTCGCGGATCAGATAAAAGACCTGACGAACGCGACGGGCGACGACCTGCGAGAACTGTGCGATAAACCGGAAGTAGCTGCTGCTCTAACTTCCGGAACAAGTTCAATAACTTCCGGAAGAATAATGCACACCATTTGTTTCTTGCTCAATTTGTATCTGTGTTTGTGCTTGCAGAACTATGCAGCTGTAAGATTGAACGACACATAAGGATATCTCCTCTCAAGGTTAAAGTCTAAATTTAAAATTTAAATTGAAGGATGTATTTTCTGTATTGTTACCGTCTTAAAATATGTAAAAGTCTAATTTGATCAATCGAAAACATGACTACTTTGTAGTTGCCTCTCTTGTTCCATTTTCTAGAAATATTTTTGATTAGTGCAAACAATAAAGTTTGCCAGGATAATGCTTGTGCCGAGTTTATAAATGCTTAGATGTGTATCTTATCCTAGTCGACATAATTGTAAAACTCTAATATAATATGTCAAGAAATTGCAAAAAAAAGAATGTTGTAAGGTATTTTTCCAAGAGATCTTGGGATGATTGTTGTTAAATTTAGATTCAGAGTATATTCGTATTTTTATAATTTTAATAATTGTATTTTGAAAATTAACAATTAACATGTAGGAATCATAGTCGCATGGTTCCTGGTAAATAGTTTCTCTACGTCAGATGTTTATGTTGCTTACAAAGCTTCTGCGTGATAAATACATGTGATGAATCAGAGTGTCGATAGTGTTAAACAATAATGACACAAACGAGAGAAATTAACCGGGTAGGCCGGGTAAAATGTCACGCTGTGCAGAATCTCCTTCCTTGCAATAATAAAAAATGGCTGTCAAATACATCCCACAATAAAAATGGAAAAAAAACCCCTCTCCCATGATCCTTTGCTGCTGAACAAGTTCGAACATGTTCTGGCAGAGGTCCATCCTGGTGGGGGGGGGGCGTCCGTACGCCCAGTTTTAAGCTCATAGACGAATCACCTTGGTGGTCAAAGTAGTCTGTCGACGCAAAGCGTGAGAAACTAACAAATGAAAAAAATTAGAATGATCAAGTGGAAGTTCCATAGACTTCATGTTGTAATCAGTTAAACTTTGGAAAAAAAAACGCTTCTAAGGAAAAAATATTCAATATCAAGATTCCAAAGTTTCGCAGTCGCACTCAGTTATGATTAAAGAATGAGACCGTAAAACTTTAGAGCCTTAATATTGAATATTTTTCCTTAAAAGCGTTTTATAAAAAAATAGGTCATAAAATGTACCATCCATACCCTGGAATAAGTATCATTCCGTAACACTACATGTTGAAAAGCCAGTCACTGGAATGAATCTTTTGTATCTTAATAGTGATAACACTTTGGCGGTTAATCAGACATGTATGACTTTGCTTGGCCAGATAAACCATTTTGTTTTGAGTTATGGTGAATCTGACAAAATTACTAGTCGTTTACTTATTAATCACTGTGTTAGCCTTGTCACGTTTACCTATTACTCACTGTACTAGCCTTGTCACGTTTAGTTATTACTCCCGATACTAGCCTTGTTACATTTACTTATTATTACTCACTGTTCTAGACTTTTTTACGTTTACTCACTTTGCTAGCCTTGTCATTAGCCTTGTAGGTCTGAACCTTTTGATCTGATGTCAGTGTGGCATTATTGTTGGGTAGAATCCATAGATGGAATTCTATTGAAATTATAAATTGAGTGAAGATCAGGTGTGCTTTAAATTCAGCATACAAACTGTACTCTTGCAGTCACAGGTACGGCTAACCCACATACAGACGTGACTACTGAATTCAGACACTCAGACAGTAGACACAGTAACCCACAGGATTACCTTACAGACGTGACTAGTGGATTCAGACACTCAGACAGTCACAGTAGACATAGTAACCCACAAAGCTCAGCACTCAATCTAATAATAAACTCCGTTATAAGAACAGCTTGGTTCATATCAGAAGCTACGAGGGCTTTGTTCATAAGGATTACATTTACAGATTTAAAGGTAAAAGCTTTCCATGACATTTTTCTTTTTAATATGCATTTCTCTTCAGTATTTCATATTAATTGGTATAATTGTATAATGACTAGAAAGTATTTATAAATACGAAGGTTTGTAAACATGATCTATCCATGAATATCAAAAGTAAAAGTTAAAATATTCGCTTCACACGATTCAAATTTCAACTTTAGGTGGAAGGAAATTTTACAAATTTGTTTCAGTAAAGTTTTATGATCAAGTTTTCATTTTTTTCGTTCCCTGTCAAATTAATAGCCTAACTTTTTGCGCTGAAAAGTGAACATCCATCAGCAAAAGAAACGCTGTTTATTTCGGGAAATAATTAAGTCCGTGCTGCCATGTCGCTCGAGTGAAAACACAGCCGAAAATTCTATTGTTCACCAATAAAATAAATTTCAAAAGTTTGATTTTCAAAAGAATTTAAATTCAGTGATTGATTGATTGGACGTATTTTGAAGCTGTGTACTGGTAAAAAGCTGGAAACAGCCACATGAGAATGAAGCTGGAGTAGATTGCTCAACACCAACTAAAACATACAGGTTGCAGTTTTTTCGCAGTTGGTTTCTAATCTTAGGAATCCGAGGGGATCTACTTAAAATACGTCTGATAGCCTTCACATAGATTTGATAGAGTTCATAGACAGGAATTGTCAGATCTGTACCTTCGAATACTTCGTAAAATTGATGATTTCAATCTTGAAGAAAAACTTAAATGTCTACATGTTGACGTTTTTATGTCCTGTAAAATACGGAACCAAGTTAACACTCCGATTAAACTGGTTTTTCTGGCTTGATGAAGCATTAAGTTAGTTCTCGGAATGTTTCTCTGGGTAATTCCATCATGCTCGTTCAGTGGCCGAGTCAGTACATGGAATTTGTATCAGTTTCGAAACGTCTAGAACAAAAGAGAGGACATAAGAATTTCACACTTCGCTTTTGATGCGCCATTGTTCCCAAACTGATACAAATTCTATGTACTGTTCCTAGGATTTAGTAACAATAGGATTCCGCAGCGAAAAATTGTATAGTTTTACATCTTTTGCTTCTGTGTAACTGCAAAACGATTTTCAAAATTTCTTCAATTATTCGCCAGTTTTGGTTATTTTTGATGTGTTGCTAAGATTGTGATACAATGCTCTGGATGAGATAGGAGCAACAAACACTTGTAAAGGCGGGGAGATCATCTTGTGTATAAACACAAACAATACGTGTTGCATAGTTTACGTAGACATTGGGAAGCCTTGATTGTGGGCTGGGCTCACGGGGGATTCCATCTTAACCTAAAATATGACCAGTGTATTGACAAAACCTGGAAATCAACAAACATAACATATTTACGTGTTATTTATGAAAATATGTTCTTTTTCAGTTTTCTAGTAGTCAGCAGTGTGTGTGTGTGTGTGTGTGTGTGTGTGTGTGTGTTTGGGTGTGTGTGTGTGTGGTGTGGGGGTGTGGGTGTAGGTGTCTATGTGTGGGTGTGGGTGGATGTGTGGGTGTGTGTGGTGTGGGTGTGTGTGGTGTGGGTGTGGTGTGGTGTGGTGTGGGTGTGGTGTGGGTGTGTGTCTGTGTGTGCGTGTGAGTGGATGTAAGATCAGCAGTACTTTCCGCCCGTTTAAAGATACTGCTTGTCGTGGTGAGCCTTTGGAGCTCAGTTCATGTGAGGCGCCAGATGGAATTATAGTCAACAGGTTATCTCTTTTGATGTTACAGTGTTTATTTGATTTTCATCTGGATCAGTTTGTATCACAGTTTGAATGGACGGAGAAGAACCTCATTTATAATAATTAACAATCATTTCATTAGAAATCATGCAATTAATCAGTAATCAGGTTACTTCTATTAGCAATTAAATTAATAATTGATTATTCATGCAATTCGATTTATAACAAGCAATTATTTGAATTCCTAGAGTTCATTGTTAATATTGCCAATTTCGAATATATATTACATGCAGTATTTTGTGAAGTAGACCAGTTCCCATTGTTATTTACTATTGTTATTCAATTAATTAAGCTCACCTACCTGAGATTGGTCAGAGATTAAGGATTTAGTTCAAAATAGATGTTGCTTCTTCAGAATTTAACAGACTTGTGGCATTTAGAACAAATTTGACATTTCTTTTATAGGGGCACTGACGTCAATGATGTCATATTGTGTACACGAGTGCGATGACATCACTAATTATTGTAATTAACCGTTGATGATGCAATTCATTGATTTCCCGCCAGTTTTGGATCCTTTTAATGAGCGCCCCTCCCATTGTCTAATTATACTGTCCGTCAACCGTATCACACACACACACACACACACACACACACACACACACACACATGACTGAAAACATTACCTTCCCACATAGGCAGATGGTAACAAGAATGCCTTTCAATCAAAGGCCAAACCACCCGCTTGGCAAATAGTCATTAAAATGCCATTAACATTAAAACATAAAATAATTCATGAAAAAAGTGGACCTTAAAATGGCCTTGACCTCATCGGAACATGTAATAATGGCACATATCAGTCAAAAATTGAATAATGTATTGCTGTGACCTTGAACTTGACCCAATGACCTTAGTACTCAAACTTGACCTAGATATCATGAAGATGTACCCCAATAAGTTTCTAGGTCAATTGGTTCAAAAGTTATAACCTGTACAGACGGACAAAAAGACAGATAGATACGACTGAAAATATTACCTTTCCCATAGACATACAGGGTGAAAGCCATTGTACAACGGCTGGTTAATTGAATGACATCATGACATGTAACACCCATTGAGCAAAAGGAGGTGTGATCAGAAGAAGACCAAATTAAGTAAGGACGTGAGCGACAAATCTACTCGTTTTAAAACCACAGGTAGGGTTCAGCCTCGTATCCGAAACAGAGGGCACCCGTAAGCTACTGTTCACTGTCTTTGGCAAGTATTGGTTTTTGTTGAATCGTAACTAATCCATATTGTCTTATTTGTCTAACCTATCTAATTACATGTAATAAACTATTACAAAGGTACCAATTTCAGTAAAAATTCTGTGTTCAGTGCATATGAATTGGACCATTTTCACTAAGACTAACAATATTAGACCGTTTGAAGGTATCATTACCGAAATAAGTACTTTCAGGGGTGTTATACGGAAATCAGTACTTTCTAAAAAGGATGCAATAAGTTAACACTGACTACTTTTTTAACATTTGGCCAATGGGGAGAAATTTACACCAACTTTTCAATCAACTTTAATCATGGAAATATGGGCAAAACTTAGAAATCACTTGCATGGATTTGGATCTAAAGTAGTTAAAGATTGTGTGCATGCGCATATTTCCCCTCAGTGATTCAAATTCATGGAGATAAATGCAAAATAAATTGTGACTTTGAAAATATATGCCAAGTAAGTACTACAACATTGCCAAAGTTACAAAGAAATACTGCTTAACTACTAATATCTTTAGATATGCTACACAGGGAAACACTGCCTTCATCGAGAGGATCTTCTGTTGTTATAACATTCATATCTCCTACCATTGTATGGTATCTGAATGTTTAACTCACAAAAAATGTAAAACAAAATTTCCCATTGACTAACATTGGCAGGCATCGCCGTATCATTGACAGCAGTCAGTATTGATTTTCGTATGTTTCGTATGTTTAGTTGGAAGCTTGTAGTGCGAAACGCACTGGACCAGCTCACAATCTTTTAAACAATTCATATCCTAAATTTACTGAGGCTAGAATTTATTGAGGTGACGAAAAGTTTTAGAGATGTGCATCCATTCATTCATTTTCGAACAGTATCAAGCTGAGGTCAAGGCCAACCGTCGTTTGTGCACAATAGTGTTTTTGTAGCGAGAATCAGACCCTGGGACCGATGTGATAATTTTTTGACCGAAAAGTCAACTCTCTCAATTGTCATTGCTCCAACAGTAAAGTAAATTTGTGCTAAAATATGAATTTCGGAATAAAAAGTAGTTTTAACGGGATTCCAAATAGTTCCAGATCAAGTTAACCAATTTTATTCCAAAATTACTTCCTAAACACTTATTCCCTTATTCGCCAATACAAACAAAGCCTCGGAATTGTACACTTGTGTTATTATGTTCGTTTTTTATACAAAACATATTTTCACCTCTCATGCATTCTTACCGCACCATTAAAGCCTAAAGGCTGCTTGTAATGACAAATACACATACTGCACAAACACACCAAAAATCAATAACCAGTAAAATATAGTTCATTTCTGACTCAACATTTTCAAAACAATCTACAACGTGGTATGGGATGAACTTTTAATTGGGACCATTTTTAAAATATTGATGGCGGGGTTGATTAGACATTGGACAGGGACAGATACAGGATTTGTCCTACTTCCTACATTCATTGTCAAAAGTGAAGGCACGATAGGGAAGAGTTATTCAAATATTCTAGTTTTTTTCAAAATAGATTACCAATTTGTCCCAGAATGTCCGGACCAAGTTACACTTCTATACACTTACCGGAAAGAGAATGGTGACAACTTAGCCTCTCTGTTGATAAACCGTGACTTAAGCGTGAGACAAACTTACGTGATACACACCCGTGACAGTATCTTTCTTCTCCGTGCAATCACGTCCTTCATTCATCGTCAAACCGAAACTGAACTGTGAAAACGACAAGTGAAACTCTAGCGAGGTGAAGTCACACGTGCGTGATATAAAAGAAACACTTGTACACTTGAGGAAATATGCCGTTTAACTGTTATGATAAGTTTAAATGTGTCCGGTGCAAATTTAAGAAACGTAACAGCGCCAAACAGGTCGAAATATTAAATATTCTATGAGTTTTAAAGGAAAATATTTTCTCAATTGCAAATACAGTGTGAGGCAACAGAAGCACGCGCCTCCTCCCAGAGCTTGAATCTTCATTTTCGTGGTGTTGCTGACAGTTAACCAGATTTTAATTGGTGCACCTCGTACTACAGAAAATCCTGATACGCCAAGTTGCATGTTAAAAGCACACCGTAAAATTATTTCTTTTCAAACATTGTGAAATTTATAGGATTTTCATACGTTGCAAAATCAGTTGATTTCACAATTTGTGTCTTTATCTCACACACACTTAAACGTGTAACTTTACCTCGCTATTAAAGGGAAAAAACCAGAAAAAAGTATGTGTCCCTTATAGTAGCAAACGTAACTCCATCAGAAGTTTCAGTAATTATCAAAACTCTAAATAACTGTTAATTGTAAATTCGTAAGTACATGACCAAAACAGTAACACACACAATCCCTTTCAGCATGGAGTTGCCATGATCGTCATGTACAGCTGGTTGCCTTTCTGTACCACATGATGAGCTATTCGGATCACATGGTAAAACGACCCAGTTCACAGGTTTGTTTACATTTGACAGGAATGTGCGTGGGAATAGATTTATGTTTTACGTAATAAAGCTATTCGTAACGTCAACTTCTGTAAAAAAGTAACGTATTCCATCTAATTGTCGCACTCCTATTGGCGGGTCAAGGGGGCGCGGGAGGGGCGCTCCCCCACCTCCCTACACGGCAAATTAGACTATTTTTTCATTTTCATGCAGTTTTCGGTGAATTTGGGTTGAAATAGGGTTGCCCCCCCGTACAGGAAATCCTGGATCCGCCACTGACTCCTCTTTTTGGGAACAAACTAATCTAGTGATTGCTCTTTGCTCAAATAAAAAATACAAAAAATCCTTTTTTTGTATTTCATTTTTTTTCAGATCATGAAATTCCTATTGAAAGTTAAGCGCCCTGCTGCTATTAGCTCAGCATTAGCTCAGCATGAAATTTAGTTGTTGCGGGACGCTTAACTTTTAATAGGAATTTCATGATCTGCACTGCTAGCATCATTGAATAAAACTATTTTCATTGAGAAAGAACAACATCCAGATGGTTACACAAACCAGGTATTTTTCCCACAAAGGTACGGTCCTCAAAAATTGACAACAGGTGCTACAATTAAAGGGAATATGGTATTACACCTGGAGGTCTCGGACTAAGGTATAAATCAACCCACTTTTCTTTTATTTAGGAACTAACACTATTAGAAGCAAACATAAAGAAAATAACATAAAGAAAATAACATTTATAAAAATAAGTTGTTTTTTTTCAATATTAATTAACTGCACTGTTGCACTCTGTACAATTTGTCATGATTCTATGTAATAAAATTGCAATGCTGTGCATCCTGTGCTATTGCAACCAACAAGCACAATTATTAACGTATCACTCTAAAATTGAACGAGATTTCTTCTGCAAGATTTAGAAAATATAATTTCATGCTGGGTTTTTATTTGCGTCCTTAGTAGAATGTGAAATTGTTTTATTCACAAATCTTCCAAAAATTAACATAGTTTCTAAAATTGTTCTTTTGTGTCACGTGTAGTAAAATCACAGTATGTTTCAGTCTTGTAAAACAGTATTCAAGTGTAAAAAAAGTAATGTGTAACGGAAAGATCATCCGAGTCAGTTTCATGGATTTACTGGGATGGATGGTGAGCACGGTTCTCATCCCATTCAGTGACGGATGTGTCCACTTGATTGAATCCCTCCTTTCAAGCACTGTTGGTTGTTGCTTTGATATCAAATCCTCTGTTGCAAATCCATCTCAAGGTAAAAAATTCTTTACTAATTGATGGATAGAAACGACAGTTGTGTTTGATGCAGCAGGACCATCTGGTGGTTGTTCACACACATATCATAAGCGGCAGTGAGTTCCCGAGGTAGCGATATCGTCTGTAGGTGTACCCCGTCCCTCGGGTCCAGGACCAGCAGCCGCCTATTGTCCCCATCACAGACCAGCACAGCATCGTGCTTTGCAGAGTACACTAGTGCCCACGGGTTGCACTTAACACCATCTATTTCCCCATTAATTTTCCATATAAATTTGTTTCTCCCTACCGACACGGCATGGATAATACTTTTGCTAGCGATGCTGAGCACAATGGCATTCTGTGGGGCGGGTAGGTAGCACATGCCCGTGCACCACTGGTCCATGCCCGTGTGCAGGCTGCCCCTGGGTCCCGTTAGGACGGAGTTAGCGCGGTTCAGCTCCAACACTGGGTAGGGGTCGCGGAGGGAGTAGACGAGCATCGTACCGTTCTCTCCCCGGCACATTAGGTCCGGTTTGTAGTGTTTGCTGCTGAAGGCTGTCGTGCATTTACCGTTATGCACGTCTAACAGCTTTATGTTACGACAGCCAGGACACGCCACGGCCAGCACCTCCTGCTCACCTAATAAACGATGGAATTTTTAAAGGCTGATGTTTTTCATGTAAATTAGAAATCAGAATACAAATGCCCAGTGGATTTAAGACCCATTAGGCTCTGCCCCCATCAATTTTTTTCACTGATGAACTTTTGTCCATAAGCTTACTAGGGGAAGTCCAACATATTATCACACGCTTCACTTGTAACAGCAAAAATGACCAATTGACGAATTTCCTAACATACAGTTTCAATTGCAATTATTATTTTGAGAATGAAGGTCATACAAATATCTGTTTTGGCCTGATCAATGGTACTTGGATTTGGAATTGAAATTGCGACACAAATTTTTTCTGCATTCCCTGGCACCTCCTCCTATTTTTAAGACGAAAATTAGTCTTTGATGACATGCAAAAAACAAGAATTTCTCCTTCATGGGAGGTATTTTTAGCGTTGATCCACATAAAATAAAAGTAAATAAAATAAAGTTGAACCAGATGTTAGGGCCACTCAAATTTGGTATCTACTTTAAATTTAGGCACCATCCTCAAAAATTGGTCTGAGCACCGTTGTCATAATTAGAAGGAATACCGTATGTCCCGAACTGACCTTGCTCGCCGTCCTGCACGGTGACAGGTAGTATCTCCACGGCGTCATCCTGGCAGGCTGCCGGTATGGTTCTGTAGGTGAGTGTACCTTCCTTGCGCCGGTAGGCGTGGAGGGCGTATTTCTGGCTGCGCTCCTCCTTGCTGCCCACGCCGTGCACTAAAACCTCCCCCGTGGAGCGCATCATCGTCACACAGTTCGCGTACTCCAGCTCAACGTCGTGTGTCTCCAGCAGTTCCACGGAAACACGACCCGACATCTGCAAAATGTCAGATTATCAAGGTGTAAAATTGGGACGATTATGTGGAAAACTCTGGAAGCGTGGTAAACGGGCATGCGCGGTCATCTTACAGAGTGTGGAATCTGAGGGGTGAGGAGCGACATTGGAGCTGACATCAGCGCAACACACAGTACTTTGATGGATTCATTTTATGGGGCCACTGGTGACTTCTGTTTGGGGGTTCATAATAAACATTACGTTCTGACGTCTGAAAAGAATAATTCCTACGTTCGCTTGTGACTTGAAATTACACATTTCTGTTTTCTCCATCCCTACTTGTCAGACTCTTTCCTCTGGAGTGCTGACATTTGTCAGATTAATAGTAAATTTAGGACCGGTTTTTCCCCTAAATTCAATCGTAAACGACTTGTATGTTATAAGCCGCTATTTCATGGACAAATTCTGTAATATTTTCCTTTAATACAAACTTAATGCTAAGTTTATACGTGAGATGCTTGGGTACTGGTAATTAACTTACAGAATCCGCATCTAAGCCGTTAGTTGTTTTCTTTGTATCCTCATCACTCCCCTGGTTGTTGATGTTGTTGCCAGCCATTACAATGTGTGTTATCTGCAAATAACAAACATTCATTTCACAGTAAACTGGACATGCCAACACGCCACTGCAAAACTGCAAACTACTAAAAGTGTCTGAAAATAAATTCGGAAACATAAGGAGAGAACAAAATAAGTTTACGCTATTGTTCCAAAATTGATAGAAATTTCATTCCCTGCAAACGATTAACAAGAAGGCAAATCCAGATGCAGAGATTTGATTATCACAAGACAACATTGCAATGACAGGGTGACATCTTATCAGCAGATAACCTATGAATGTGTTCCCAGTAAGTGACTTTGGTCCAATTTGAATGCAGACTATGCGCTCAGACAGAATTTGCTCTTCCGACGATTCTTCAGCTCCACTTGAAACCAGAGCTTTAATATCACAAACAAATAATATGATAACATAAAACATACATGTTTTATAGAGAGAAAAAATATTGAATTGACATTTAAAAAAATATTCCAAGGTAAAAGGAACTCACACGTCATGACACACTGAGGAATTACAAAAACTTTAGTTTACAATAAGTCTGTGAAAAAACTAATTCGCGAATTAGAGCAAAAATTGTGGTGGGAGGACGACAGGTTAAACAGTATGAGTTGACAATTCACTAATAAGTCAAATCCAGTTACGATTCGATGTCCCAAATGGAGCACATGTTTTCATGCTTTTTTAAATTCCGTCAGCCCACTGTTTTGCGAAGCTTGTTAATTCCTACTTGCTGCAACTTCTTATGTCTTATGTTCCGTAAATATTTCAGAGAAATTAAGTTTATAAATTAAACATACAAACTGACTTACTGATCTAAACGTCCATATTCAGTTCAGTACCTTTTATCCTCAAAATAATTATGCGTTTATCCCTGTGATATGCTGGTGTTCACAATACATATTACTGTGTTTCCATGTTTTGTGAAGAAAATATATATTTAACCTCAAGCAGCAACTGGGTCACAACATTCTGTACGACATACCGACAGTACACACAGCTGGGCCGAACAAAAATCGATATTGCTCTCTCAGCAAAACAATGTTCTTCGTTTGCAAATTTGTTATGCTTTCAGTTCTGTCTGTCCGTCTGTTTCTAATTTTAGAAATATCAGGATCGAGGGCCATTTTACTGGGCCACTGGTACCCTCTATTTGACTCTGCCGTCGCAGTTCAGGGTTGATCTGTCACACACGTGCTTACTCACGTGTCCTCTCGCTGTCTAATGACTTGGCCCTCGTATAAGGAGTTTTTATGTGCGCTACTCATGACCATCTCAAGGTCAAGTTTGAGTGTCAAGGGCATCGGATAAAGTGTAAGGTCACAGTTACTAGGTCAATATCATACCATATTTGGATGGAAACATTGTAGCATTGTAATATTATTTACGAAGACTTAACTTAGAGTGAAACTGTCTGGATCCTTACTAAGTCAAGTACTTAGTTGAACTACGGAGGTTATCTACCGTAACACTTCTTGGCAAAGTGTCAAACTTGTATTGTTGTATTGACTCATAGAAGTTCACACATAGAAACGAAATGCTCTGTTTGTTTTGTCTGTCGCTCATTTATCTAACGCATTCCATTTCGCAGGTTAAAGTATTGTTGTAAAATAAATGCCATATCACTGCATACCGTAAAAATACAAGACTTACCTGTAAAATATCAGGAACATAATGAATTATATTTTTGTTTATTGCCACATTTCAGAAGGGGATGATGAAACTTTTGACAGTTTTTAACATCTGTAATGTATTATTATTATGTGGACTGTTTATGCAATTTCAACTCTTAACACATAGTACCATATTGATTATTTATGCTATTTTGGTGAAAGGATTTATCAATACCTAATAATGAAAGGGTCTAGTTACCCGAAGGGGTTTAACCTAGAGCAACGTAAACATAACTCCCCCAGACAACTTCAAACAGAGCTGAGAGTTAGTGTTGAGGGACATAACACTGACTCTGTGAAGCCCTGGGCAAGTGAGCAGTTAGAAGCTGCACACTTGCAACCAGTCTAAGTCTGAATCATGAACTAAGTAGAAGCAATCTACATAAGCTCTAAGCTTATAAAGTTTATATCCCTTTGGGATTAACTTGGATTCACTGTCACACCAGGAAGAGAGCTGCCCCACATGAGAGTGCCCCCTGGTGGACATCTGTATGGAGTACAGGTGCCATTAGTTTAGCTGAGCTGCCCCATGAGAGAGCACCAGCACCAGGCTGAGCTGCCCCTGGTAACAGGAGAGTACCAGCCCTTGGACAAGCTGCCCCACAAGAGTGTGCCATCCACCTCATCACAGGCTGACCTTGCCTAAGGTCAGATTGCGTATCCAGCACAAGCCAAGTAAACGCTTGGAGTGTGCCCTCGCACAGGTCAAGCAAATGCTTGGAGTGTGCCCTCACACAGGCTGAGCCCTCAGCTCAGAGTGTGCCTCATCACGGTATAAACTAGAAGAGAGAGGTGTGCCTCAGCCTCTGGATTGTTAATAAATGAATAAATGGATTGTTCTGAAATGACTTGTCTTCTATGGATAAAAGCGCTAGAGCCGATACTGTGTCGTAACCTTAACACAACACAACGAGAAGTCTCTAGCTCTTGGACCACTGTCATGAGTCCCGAGAGCTCCCCCAGCAACCACACCAGTGGTAGCAGTGCCAGTACTAGTCAGCACCCTTTCACTGCCACAACAGTGGAAAAGTCTTATATTTTAGCGCTGCAGTTCTGCAAACCATCAAACACCTTGGTAATAAAATCTTGCTAGGTAACATACCCTAATACATTAAATATCTACTTTAATAATACTTAATGTGCACAAAGTTACTGTAATCATTTGTTTATGCCATATTATTTTACATTTAATATAAATGTCAGCACAAATTTAAATCAATGCAATAATTGTTGACACTTATATTTTGACCTTTCATTCCTGAGAACGGATCTATTAAAAACATTGTAAATATCTGGTAAATAACACGATAAATGTGTCAGTTCAGACAAGCCTAATGCTTTATGTATATTTTTCCTAATCTCGAGTCAAGTGTCACTTAGATACCATTTTAGTAAGATCTATTTAACAACGTAGGTAAATAAACAATGTGACCAGACGTATTTTATTTAGTTGAGACAAGCCTAATGTAAAGATGTTTTGTGTGGTAAAAAGAATCGATTCAAATAGGCTTGAAGTAAATTCATATTGATACGGCTTCTATTTTGAATTATTTGCGATGATTGGTGCATTGAATGGCTAGGATGTGCTTAGTGTTG